>JAECUM010036863.1:0-31578 GCA_016617855.1 Megalonaias nervosa | reverse complement strand
TTTCACGACTTTGAATATATCATTAAGTATAAAGTGCCATATATTCAACACATCAGTGGCTCATGTCATATGTTCTTTGATTCAACCATGTTCTTCGGTTAAGACCGTTAATTTGGAAAACAATAACACAATATGAATCCTACAGGTCTGTTCGATAGCTGTTGTTAACTTCCATGGAAATAAGCTCCCTTGAAGAGCTCTTCGGTGCACTGAAATCAGAAACCGTGTGCGCGAATTTATAATCCCTATTTCCGGAGAGCAATACCCTGTTATGGTTGCATAGCTCGAGTGTCTAAATCGATAGAAATATGTGTGCGCATGTTGGTGTGTTTCTCAGATGGAATCTATATTATTGTCATTATTAAAATCAACCCATCACACATAAATTCTCCGATATAATATATTATTATTATTATTACTTTAAATCTTTCATATATATATATATATATATATATATATATATATATATATATATATATATATATATATATATATATAGGCGATGGGTGCCGTTTACCCGCGGACCTGGGTTCGAATCTCTGTAGTCATTGGTGATTCATTCTGTAACTAAACATACAAGGCATATTATTTTATATGGTTGTCGCGATGTTATTATTCTGCATTTATGAACAACAAATTTTAGTACTGCTCAGTTTTCATCTCTCGTCATGGTCATTACAAGCATGAAATGCCACGTAAGTAATAATAGGGGACACTCCAGCCACAATGGGACTTCACTGTTAAAACAAGTGGTTTGCACCTTGGCGAAAATGGGAATTTGACATGGTGGAGACGTGTTGGCAACAATGAGAATTTAATATGGATTCACAGTATAATGACAAGGTTAATTTGAAATGGGTGACGTCACGGTACTGGACCCTGGGGAAAATGGCAGCAGTGCTGCAAGTGGCTAATCTCAATCGGGCGGCTACTAAGTAACAGTGCTGCAAGTGGATGACCTGAATCGCGCTACTGTTGGTAGGAACAAGGGTTGATAGAAACAAAGATAACATAGACATGCACATACACATACATATAAACATACGCAAAATAATACTTATACAACATGAAGACAATTTTGGCAGTAAAGATCTTTTCCAGAAATATGAGTGGCCCTGAAACCGGCCGTTGGGGTTTGTTAACACCACGGAGTTAATATACGGAACATCACAGGGGTCTTCTTCTCTTCCTCAAACTTCGTCTGACATCCGGACTGTATATCAAGACTCTCTTCACATACATGGGATATTCCCGGCGGAACATTATTTCCGATCTGAGGGTAGACAACTCTACTCTTGTCATCCAAACAGGTGAATTGAATAAGACAGGTTACGGGTATTTATAGTTTAAGAGCTGATAGAAGCGGATTGACATCTTTCACCAATCCAAACACCATGTGTTAGCTTAAAATGTAAAAGAAGGAGATAAAATCTCACAAAATATCTCTTACACCACAAAATTGCTGTCCATAACATCAAGTATAACATTTAACACCCCTTTAAACACACTATCCCAAAAGTCTTGTCCTTTTGCTTAGAATGTAAACGAAGAAGATGAAATCTCACAAAATATAATATTCTTTACACCACAAACAATACTATCCATCATACCACTATACTATCCATCATATCATACTCACTATCCAAAATACCTTGTGTTCGCCTAGAATGTAAGAGAGGCAGATGAAATCTCACAAAATATACTATCCCTTACGCTACAAAGAGTACTATCCATCACTCCACTATATCATCCAACATTCCTATTCTATTCAACATCCCCTGCATACACTATCAGAAGCGGTCTGGTTTTGCTTAGAGAGTAAGAGAAGAAGATGAAATCCCACAAAACATACTCTTACATACCTTAAATAAAATCCAACACCCCATAAAAATACCACCCATCACCCCCACACACTAAGAAACGTCATGTGTTAGCTTAGAGTGAAAGAAAAGAAGATGAAAACAAACAAAATATACTCTCACACACCTTATGTACCATCCAACATCCGATAAAATACTATCCATTATACCATCTATCACTCCACACACTATCCAAGAAACGTCCTGTTTTAGCTTAGAGTGTAAGAGAAGCAGACGAAATCTCACAAAATATACTATCCCTTACACCACAAAACTACTATCCATTACACCACAATACTATCCAAAATCCCCATACCATCCAACAGCCCATAAAAATACAATCCATTACATCATTTATACCACACATCACCGTACACACTATCTAAAATACGTTCTGTGTTTGCTTAGAGTTTAAGAGAAGGAGATGAAGGCAATCAAAACATACTCTGACATACCTTATATACCAAATCAACACCCAATAAAAATACCATCCATCACATCCACACACTGTCTAAAATCGTGATGTGTTTGCTTAGAGTGTAATAGAAGGTGCTGAAAACAAAATATAGTCTCACACACCTTATATACCATCCAACACCCCATATAAATACTATACATTACACCATTTATGCCATCTATTACCCCATACACTAATCAAAAAAGTCTTGTGCTATCTTGGAGTGAAAGAGAAGGAGATGAAAGCAAACAAAACATACTTTCATACACCTTATAATATATGATTTCAGTATATATAGTAATGTACCGTACTTTTTGTACTCACTAACCCACCGGAACCCCTCGCGCGCTGATTTATACAACATAGGAATTTCCTGTCACGTATTCAGTTCAATTACCTATAAATAACAAAATGTTGTTAGCAGCTTACATATATCTGACCGCACAGTAACGTTATTGACAGTTCTAGTTTTACAAACAAACGACGGAAGAAAAAAGTCATTAATATGTCTTATCAAAATAAAGCAGAATTATGTGTATTAAACGCTAAAATCACGATTTATACTACACTGCTAAGGTAGCAGTGGTATAGTCCGATACAATCAGATGTACTGATAAATCACGGTGGTAAAAACCGGGATGTATTTGAAAAACAATGATAAATCACAGTGGCACACACAGATGTACTGTTAAATCACAGTGGTACACACATATGTATTTGAAACACAGTGGTATTTTAATTAAGTCAATCAAGTACAAACACACTTATTGTGATACGTACACCGTATGTATCTTTATATATCAGTTCCAACATATATATCTTACAACTAGCCTGGCGGTGTAACGGTCAGTGCGGTTGTTCTGCGATCAAAGCGAAAACTATGCTCCGGTTCGAATTACAAGAGGGATAATTCATTCGCGTTTGTAAAAAAAATATTATAATTCTGGGTCCGTGCCTGGATCAAACGTCAGCAGGATATTTACTGATCATTGATAATTTGCACCCCACCATTCTGAACCCCACTAGAGGAGTTCATATGGCACCTCTAAGATCGTCTTGGGGGTGGGCATGAAAAAATTATTAATGATCAGTACATATCCTGTCGACTGTAGTGCGCGCGGATAATTGAAGTTCAGCCTGGACAACCCTCTGAACCTCTAGGATTTCGTTTTGCACCTAGTGGTCCGCCAAAGGATGTGTGTCCACGCACAACATGTGGGGGAACCACCCTACCCCTCATGAAAACGCTAGTAAGAGAAAACGAGAAAATATCGCCAGTAATAAAGTCTCATTGAAGGGTACCCCATGAAAGGACCCCATGGAACGGCAGCCTAATTGAAGGGTACCCATGGAACGACACTGGCAAAAAAAAGCAGGCCTGATTGAAGGGTACCCCATGAAGGGACCCCTTTGCAGTGGCAGTTAAATGCTGTTGTTGTTGTTGTGGGGCTTAACGCCATTTTTCAGCGATAGGCTATACATGGCGGCCAGTATTAATGGTGGAGGAAGAAACCGGGAAATCCGCGGAAAGAACCACCGACCCACGAGAAGCTACTGGCAAGCTTTCTCACATATCCACATTCGCCGAATCTTAGACTCGAACCCACGCAGACAGAGGTGAGATGGCAGTGATCCGTAACGGAGAGCGCTTTAGACCACTCGGCCACTCGGGTTAAATGCTCATGTTCTCTTACTGTCGTTTTGCCACTTAAAACAAAAAAAAAAAAAGATATATTTTTATTGTATAATGAATGAATTAATTAATGAATCAAGAAAATATTAACACGATTATCTCTAAGATTGAAAAATTACAACAAGATGGTCTCGCGGTTCAACTTGATGTTGAAATACTCAACGACGACTTTGAAATGATACAGCAGCGACGGGAAGAGGTTATATATACACTAGCTGCAGAATACAGATTTATCAAATTACTACAGTGCGAAATGGAATTATCCTTGGCTGGGTTACCGGCCGGTGTCAACACTGATAGCAAATGCGCTGTCTTTTTCGTCGAACCATTTCACGGTGGACTGTTTCACGGCCAGTCACGCACTTACAAACTAACAGTTAATTCTTCTCAGTGAATGTTAAGCAGATGCCCATCTTGACAACGACGGATTTTGACATCGTAAATAAACAAGATTAACGGGCACTGACACAATCAAAAGACCCGGTGGGAAATCTGGAGAAAAGCTTTTAAAAACATATCCTTAGGATGCTTGTATCCCCGCCTGTGATCCAACCTGACAACTACCATCCATTGCGTCACAAACAAGATTTACAGAAATCGTCGACGTGATACTGACAATGCCAGGCGATATATGGTGATACATGGCAATCACCACCATCTGGATCGTTATTTAGCCTGAGAATACTAGGCGAGGCTTCTGTTTATCCCAATGCCCCAATGATCTTTTGGAAAATATTCGTCAATTATGCCATCGATATCCTCCTGTATTTTATCGATATCAAACCATGGTAGTTTGAACGAGGGCAGCTGGTATTCGGTGACCTTAAAACAATAAGAAAATGCTTTATGTATCGTACGCTACTTGTGAATTACTGATTCTATTAGAGTTTGTTTTGATAATTCTAAATCATGTTTTATCCAACGCAGATAATGTACTTTTCTAATGATTCGATCTTTAAGACTCTTATTGGGATAATTACTTATATACATCTTAAGACATCCTCTCACACTTTCCTTCGAAAATGAAAAAACCCGTATCATTCTGTCCACTTCTTTATTAAATGCATCCAAATCCACCATACGCAGTTTTGTTGATTATCAGGCCTATATTTATCATCTAACCGTACCGGGATACTATTGCTTAAAATAAATACTTCATTTATATAATAATATCCCGTCTGTAAAAAACCTTTACGCCCAGCTGTCACCAACCCATGTATCTTATGACCTGAAGGTTTTGCGAGTATTATTTTCTCCAGAAAATGATCAGATCGTTCTGGTCTTGGTGGTTCAACAACAGTCGGTTCTACTATCGTCCAACCTAACACGGTTCTGGTCGACGACCTATATATGTCAACGGTGCATTCCTCTGATATTTCAATGGCTGAGATCAGCTTTGGCTCCTGCACTGTGATAGCGATCTTTGATTCTTTTCTTGTTATAGATTTGATTTTATGCCGAAGTTCATCATTGATTTGCTCGCCGCTAGAAGTGGGAATATACCACCAGTCTTTCCTGCATCGATAATCGTATTCGCGGAAAGATCAAGTCGCATGCCAGTCTTTATTTTTTCTTGGCGTCATTGTAGTGTTTGAGCTGACGTTCAGTAAACAATAGTATATTTTGGCCTTGTAACGCCTTTGACTTCAGTGATATCGTTGTTCTACAATTCTTCTTTGATATCGATTTTAGCTTTTTAATCTGACGAGGTGTCAGGGTGACATTGACGTGTTGATATGACATCATACTATTATCAGTGATTTAATTACATGTTTTTCACGGGTGCATCAACTATTCTCATTCGTTCGCCAACATTTTCGAGCTGCATTGTTTTGTCTGATAATATTACAGCGATTGCTCTATAAATGCCTCCTGGCGCAGGACCAACAGTAGCTCGCACGTGCACATCAACGTCCGATTGTCTCAATAAATACAGATGTTCCAGTGAGAAATAATAGATTGGATATAACGTCGAGAAATCGCGCTGAGATATCTGTAAGCCGGAATCAACATTCTGATCAAACTCCATAAATATCATCAAACGATGGTACGCCACTGCAACGTTGTTGTCGGTGAAATTCAGTATTATATCTTCGGATGGTTCTTGATGTCCGTTTATCCTCAGAGAAATCGTAGACACTGTTAATCGTCAAACACCATTGGGTTTGCTTGTCTGACTCTTACACCTGGTGAAATGCCACAAATATGTGTCGTGGTGCTGAAATTCCTGGCTGTGATGCGATCTGCCATGAAAGTTCTACATTTGTTCCTGGAACTGTGTCTGTGGTCATTGTCAGCCACAACAACGTTGGTTTACCACGACTGTCCATGAACGATAACAAGCGTTGTTATTCTGTCAGCTACAGACCCATCGCTGGCATCCAATATGCCAGTTTTGATAGCTCCACTTTACCTGCATCAACCTCAGCGGTGCGCCAGATTGCATCGTTTTCGGCGGCCTTTCAAACTAGTGCAACCGTATGTTATGCTCAGAAGATAACTTTTCTGACATATCTGCAGAATCCAAAGATACGTGACAGCGGTATCACACATAAAAAGTTTCCATCACCGTTAATCTGAGATCGTCGTGCTGCAAATCCCAGGCTAAATTCTGGATTAGTACTCTACAGTGTCGCAAAATCAGTAGTGGGTTGCTATATCATTCTACTGCAACAACGAAGCTAGCGTGCGCTAATTGTACCACGAAAAATTGTCTATCATCAGGGTGGTTGGTAATATCCTTTGCAAACATCATTGATGGTCCAGCAGACCTTGAATAATCATTGACATATCTTTCAAGACCAAGAATCGTCATAGCAACATCAACTTTATCGAGGCACGCTTCGATTTCTCTACCATCGAAAAATATCTGGCACTATTAAATAACGAATCTATATCGTACATTTGCTGCATCTGCAGTATCGTCATTTTTTGACAAGGTTACCCTGAACTTCAGAGTATGCCTCGGTCGGAAAGAAATACCTGGATATATCCTGAACTTGTAGTTCGATTCATCCACGCTGGTTTGGTTCTCGTGCTTCATAAGAATAATATTGATACTTACGTACAGACTCATCTTTGAGTACTGGTACGTCCATATCAAATGCAAGATCGGAGACACGATTGAACATTTTATTATATTTACTATTGTCTAAAAGGATGTACCCAACACAATAATGGGACGATCAGCTACGACAACTGCCCGCTATTAGGTTTGCAGTTATATTTTTTCTCTATCGGCGACTTGTTTTGCTAGTGGCAGGCTGGGTGACGACAAGCCAGCTAATTCTTTTAGTCGTTCATTTGCGGATTGATTTATTAGTTTACTGACACTTGCTGGCATCACTTCGCTGCTGGGCAGTTTTACTGGCTGTGGCTGCGGTTTTCGTCGCATTAATCGCGTGAGACTGTCTCGGATTTCTGTGAATGCTTTACCAGCGGCATCACCAACAGTGCCAACACTCTTATCACGAACAACCTCGATGGCTTTCATTCCTAATTGTTTTGCAATCGGTATCGCTTTTGGGACTATCCTTCTGAATAAACCTTAAACAACATCACCAATCCCATCTCCGTAGATAACTTTATATACTGGTAATCGTGAATTTATCACCCTGCCACTACAGGTCCACGTTGAACACTGTATAGCTACGAATATGTAATTAAATTGCTTGTGTGTTAGTTTAAAATTCTTTTCATTTTATATTTGATTCATTACATTTTATTGTAATCATTATTTTCACGGGATTTGATATTTTTAAAAAAAAATTCAGTCTGATTAGAACGCAAAGTATGACTTAAGCACTTTTTTTTAGCTCACTTTGGTTCATAGATTTTGTAAACATCGAGTGAAAACGATTTGCTATTACCAAGGTCATGTTCGGCCCACGTGTTAGCTAAATTGTAAACAGCCTTTCTTTTTTAATTTATTTCCAGTGTGGGAATCTGATTCTTAGATAGGGCTATTCTTGCCTACGTGATAACTGGCATTTTTTTACTGCGCTGTTCAAATTAGTGATCACGTAGCCTGTCACGTGAGCCACCATGTGATCTAAAATCGCGGCTTAAAACAGACGCTCTCTAGTATATTTTTCAGTCGTATTCCTACACCTCAGAGCTCAAGGTGTTTTATTGTTGATGCCAGTTTGTTCTGAAGTTCATCTCTTTTTGGGAATTTAATAATTTATTCTTTAGAAAACTACACAAGTGTTTTTTTTAATAAAATTTCTGGGACAAAGATATTCAGTGGAAATTTATTCTGGAATTCTAAACGGAAACATTATAAATTGTGATTCAACGAGGAACTGTTGCCTTCTGTACAACGACCTCATCTGACCTGACGTCATCGCCTTCCAGATTGGAACATCATAGAGATTCGAACCTGGATTCAATTAGAACTGTTTAGTGATAGGACTTATATTTTTCAATTGTAGGATCAATTTTTGGATTATATTCACAAACCGTAAGTCCTATTTCATATTTTTATCTTGTTTTCTAGGGAAAAAAATATTTTGTTAAAATTTACAAAGCTTGTTGACTTCACTCTTTTCTTTTGTTACATTTGTACGAGCCTACACGTAACAGTATAATCATGTTATTTTGTTATCGCCGATCTAATTGATCAGTCACTGTAGTAATCGTCGATTAGTGTCCGAAATACGCTGCTGTCCATGACGCCACCGGTAACAGAAAGCAGCTACTTCATTGATGATTTCGGGTGAATTATTGCCAGCTCGACTTCCACCGATCAGAATTTCTAGTCGATGAACATCAGCGAGAACTTTATTGGGACGAAGTTTATCGTAAATGGATGGAGAGGTTTGGTTTTTACGACCACGATCGCTAGTGGCAAGGCCACTTCCAATTGCTCCTTCATAAAATTCTTCTCCTTCAATGCGAGGTGGTCTGAATTGTGATTTTTCGGGTGATAATATATCCCCAGATAGTGGAGCTCTAGCAGTTTCTTTGAATTGTTTCTTAAAATTTTCGGAGTCATCCTTAGGTTTACCCCTGATTTGTCTCATACCATAGTACTTTCAATACATAAAAGAAACTCATTGTTTTCTTAAACATCAGCGGTTTGTGGGTGCAACATACTATCGTGAACAGAATATACTGTCGCAGTTATTTACCTTGCTAGTGTAAATTTGAATTTGCTCAATGAATATGGTTCTGTTGAAGGTCATTAGCAGCGCGTTCATTTTATACTTTTTGCTAGCATAACAACAACCCGCGGTATTCATAGCGCTAGTTTTGTAAAAGCAAATTTGCAGTCTGCGACACCTCCGGCGTGCATTATGCAATTGTTATCGGGGCCTCAATCGAGATTAAGTGTATGCTTAATACTGCGAAACACCTTTTGTACTCTCTACAAAATCTGAATATCGAGCTCAGCTGCAGCATCATAGTTACTTAGAAGCATCAAATACAATGGGGGGGGGGCACTTTTTGTGCAATGCTAGAAGCGTTCTCAATAATCTTTGAAAAATATTACTAAAGAATCTGCCATGTATCTTTCGTCTATAGACTTTCCTTCTCATCTTTATCAAAAATATTAGACAATCTTTTATGTTTAGAGCGTTAAAGCTCAACGGCGATTGGCTAGCGAACCTTAGTTAACGAAAGGACCTAAGATGTAAAAAGTAGGTAACAACTTCGTTGTTGAGATCGCACTGCTGGCCCGAATGGTCGGTAAGGTACATTGTAACTCGAGATATCATGCTCTCGTCGCTAATCGAATAATAGATAACCTGGCGAGGAGATATTTGCAGCAGTGAGCCTGGTGGTATGTCTAGCGAAGAGCTGTATATAGTACGGTAGTATAAGAACCAATTGCTATGGAGCACTTAATCAAGATTGTATTAAAATCAGTGATGTTAACAGGCGATTCACCATCGTAAAAATCTGAAGATGGTCCACCACAAATATTGTACAGTAAAGGCCAGCAGATTTCCAGTTGTAGCTGCTGTACTAAAATCAGCAAGGAGATTGTTCTTAAGTGTTATTCGGACTCTAAACGTGTTGTAGTTGGACGTTAGTTCAAAGATGTTGGCAGATGCAGGCTCGACCTTGGCCATCTCGTACTTAATAGCTTTGTTAATATCAGGGCATCTTCATGTACGTCCAGACCCGGCTTCCACCAGGTGAGGGCGAGGGTGAAAATGTAAGGAAATTATTAATACGGTCTTTGTATTGGTTATCGAGTTCCAGATGGTGGATGCGATCAAACCTATTTCACATGATTGCTCAGGATCGGGCATAATAGGTGGATTGTAAAATATAGTAAAATTTGCGCTGTTTTCTCTGTTCTGTGAAGAATCAAAGAGCAACGTCCTCGATAACATTATAGTAGTATGGTAGATAAAAGATGGAGTGCTAGCACTCGTGGTGTTAACACCACGGCTATGCTGTTAGATCTTTGTGCAGCACATAGTACTTGTCAGTCGTTAAAGATGCATTTGCTCGATCATCTAAGTACACCTTAGCTCAAGGAGGCCTTAAGACAATATGATGCGAGAAGTAAATACTGCTCGAATATGTCTAAAAAAGAACTAGAGATTGAAAAGCTTCTGACAAAAACACTCCTCGAATTTACTAGGGAAAATCTTATTATCATCAACAGGTCAAATCTCATAACAAACCTAGATCATGGTGGTAAAAAGCCTGAAGTAGATCGCCTAATAAGATTCAAGACAGCCTCGACGAACTCGATAATGTAAAGAAAGGTAATCTCACAAACCACATGGATCTGCAGGAAAAGTTTACTAAACTTCGAACATTCCGAGACTTAGGTTTGGACTATCACAACACGGATGCTGTCATAAAGATTGCTGATGATCATTACGAAGTCAATCTTCTAGCAACATCTTCCTTCATACTCGTCGCATCATTAACAAATGACAGTGTGTACGACTAAAGTGTCGAGGAGGTTAACGATGCACTTAATTAGATATCAAACACAGAGTCGAAGTTGATATTCTCAGCAGATGATGAGCGCAATTTCTTGTTCAAGGCGTTAGATGAAATAACCACTGCTAAAACAGTTATCGACGTTGATGTTATTGATATTGTGCACCCCGATCATGTAATAAAGATAAAGACAAAAGCTTACATAAAAGAAGCTGAAAGAATGCTGACGAATCCGAAGCATGGTAATATAAAAGAATCGTATAGCAGAGCATCTACATCTACCGATGAATGAATTATCTCTTACGGATGATAATCTGATATATTTTGCCATAGCATACTAAATACTCTTAGAGCATTTGCAACGCCAATACCTTAGCATGCTAGATCTCTTTAAAATACTTAACTACATTAACGCCTTTATGCCAGTATATAAGGATCAAGTTAATGATATTAACTACGGCGGCTATGCTATTCCAACTGAGTTTGATCCGCATGTTGAGGTTGCCAGTAGTGTTGACGAATAGACGAGAGGTAAAAAGATGTGAAAGAATCATCCGAAGTCTACCTAGTATATATAATGTTTCTTTATGAACCCGCTATTTGCGTGGTGAGAGGTTTGTTATGCTGGATCTGATTCAGGAGTTTAGGGTTAGTGATGATATGCCTAGTGATCTCATGCCGTCGAGAGTATCAAAGTAAGAAAAAGGAAGGCAACGAAACGTTTAGCTAAGCAGATTTTATCTACACAAAATAATAAGATGACGCCACGGAGTGCTAGCACTCTACACTATCATGTTAAGACCAATATTTACAACAATGCAGATCTTGACGATGCGGTACGGAGATGTTTGCACGGTTCACCAATAGATGCTGTTGGCATTATCATAACCCAAGACCAAAAAGCAAGGTGCTGTTGACATCTGCAGAGATTACTGAGATGGAAAGGATCAGATCAGTCGCTGTGCGATGAGACCTAAATGATATTATGAACTGGGCTCACTCATGTCTCAAGGCACCAGAGCTAATTAATATACATCACAGCCATATTAAATTTTACCTACCTGTAAGTATACGATGATGAATACCACGGTTGAAGATACTGATTAAAAAACATGAAAAAGATACTGCAATATGGAAAGAGTCTTAGCGTTAAGCTGGAAAATGAAAAGTACAGTACTTACTTCAAAGGCACTGATAAGATTAAACTATCTCTTGTTAAAACGGACGACTCTAAGTAGTTTCAACTTCTGTCAGATCCGATAGACAATTTGTCGGAGCAACTGGATAATCTGTACAATCCGATTGCACAGGACAAATATACAAAGATTACTGTCTTCAGCAGCTTGAGAAATTGCTACCTTGATAAAACAACAGTATCATATAACAATTTCATCAAGATGCTCGAACCGGGTTGCTTTATCAGAGGTTTGATCTACTTTTATTTGTTTAAGTTTGATGACGAGCACCATATTATTGCCAGAGCAGATGTACTTAAGATTAATTAGTAGTTTTTCTGTTTCAGCAACCTTTAATTTTTATGTGCGTTTGTTCTCTAATTGCCTTTGGATGTTCTCTAATTTTGTTTACAGCACTCTGCAGTATAAAGAGATATATAATCTGGTGATCCGCCTTTACCCGAGTACAGGCATCAATCCATCCTGGCCATAGTCCGTCATCGAATCGGATCCGACGGCTATATTTGTTCTCTAATTGGCCAAAAGAAGGCGAGTATGAGTGGAGTGAAATCACCGTGGCTAATTTTGGAGATTTTGGTCGGCAGAATGAAATCACATTGGGCCATGGACAGGATGAATTGGTGCCTGTACTGGAGTGGAGGGCATCACCAGATTACATATCTGTCAAGTTTACCGGGTATTATTGGCAGTGTGTAAAATTGTCTTTGTAAGAGTGCTGGTCAAATTGTTTCTGCCCAGCCTAATCGCATATTCCTTATATTGATATTAGTATGTTACTTTCATTTTTTATTAAATGTGTAAAGAATACGTCTAGAAGGGTAAGAGGATAATAGTAATCTGCTGCCATTGTTTCTTGATTTCATGGTTAATATTGCTTTTATTACCATCTATCATCTGAACGTCTGAGTATCGAATCTCATTAGCAGATTTAACAGTAGGAGCATCATTCTTATCACAATCCTTGTTCTCTACACACCCCTTTACCCACTGTGTTATGATGTTATTCCATACAGTCGGCGGTTTTACTATTTACCGATTGTTTATCAGCCTTTGAAAAAATACTCTTTTTGTCTAGGTACTGAAGCTTGGATATCAGTAAATTGTATTCGACTATACTACCTTATTTAGTAGTATGCTACTAAGTACCAGGATTAAACTCTTACCATCAACAGCAATGTCCAATTTCACACTAACTCTGCTAGATATTTGTCTATTAAATGCCAGCTGGATTTAAATGCCAGTTGAAACTCTTTCATCCATATGTTGCCATTCACACTGCTCAGTTTACTTTATTCTGCCAAAGTCTCGTGATACGTTGTGTCAAAGTTTAATTTGCAGTTGTCATAAATATTGAACGATTTATGTGTGAGCATTTGTGTTTCGGTATAGCAACTTTGTATTCTACTGAATTCATTTGATAGGGTAACTTTGTTAATGTGAAGTAGCCATTGTAATTCATCAATTTTCTTCAGTTAAAGTTTTATCCGATGTTAATCATTTATTTAGATTGTAATATATTGTCTATTGAACGATATTTTCTCCTAAACTTGCATATGGAGTTGTTTTATATCGTGATAAAACATTTAGTCCCTAATTAGTTATTAATCACATAAAATTCTTTTTCGATTTACTCATTTCCTTTATTGTGAAGCCAGATTAATCTCGTTACTGTTATGCAATATTCGCATTTGCGATGTATATCTTTTATTTCCTCTATCAGGTTTTACATGTGCATTAGAAACGTTGTACATATACTGTTGTTTCTTCCGAAACTGTAACTAGAAACATCTTCTATGAATATGATTTTACCATTCATTTCAGTAAACTTATATCTATTATTATTAATGGTATATTCTGTGAATCTGAACTTGAAATTATGTATATATGAAAAAAATAAATTTTGAAAATTATTTGTGTATCATCCAGATGCTGTAAAAACTCTTAATATATCACATTAATTTTGTTATGTTTGTAGTCATTATTTAAAACCTTGTTCATTATAAAAATCTACAGAAAATATACCTAACTGACCTTAATATTTATGTGTATCGGCTATATTCATTCTATGATTAAAACCTGATTCCCAATGGGTGCATCAACATTAGTGTGATTTTCACAACCTTGAGTCTTCGTAAAAGAAACTCGCACACTGAACATACTCTCTCAGACTTCACTCCCTTTAAGTCCTCCAGTTTGTAAGCCTCCAGATCACCTAATATTACTGGCCTTATTTTCAATATTTCCAAATGTAAATTTAAGAATTCTTTAACCAATATTGTGAAATATATTTAAATTCTGTTTCACCAGTTTTTCCTTGAAGAATTCCAATATATCAGCTGTCAAGTCATCGAACAGATTGGCCCATACTTTTGAACTATTTTCTTTTTTGATTGTTTCAACTGGTGTCATGTCTATTGGTGTGCAACACTTGTAATTGTATCTGTAAATTACCTTGGGCAAAACTTAAAATCTTTTTCTATCTTCTTTTTAAGTAAAATAACTTTTGATTCTAGTCGGTATTTTTTAAAGCCTTTCCATTATAGATATTTTTTGTCTGAGTAAGCTGAATTCATTGTTTTCCTGTTCCAAAACATTCTTATCTTTTCTGTTCTGACACCCTTTTCCTTTTCAAACTAACTTTTTTATTTTATCTCTTTAGATAATTCTCTAAACGTTCTGCGTCTGCCATCTCTTTTTTCCAGGAAATCCTGTTCCATATTATTTCCGTAAAATGGTATAAAAAAAAAAAAAGATACTCAGGGTATGATATGACAAATTCTCTTGGGGTGTTACCGACACGTCAGCCAGACATCGATCTACAACAGGAAACTGATTTGCAACTTCTCTTCAATCCTTTTAAATGTATCAATGATTTCAGACTATGACAAATATTATCATTCCAATGGGGACAAAAAGAAACCCTGCTTTTTCGTATACCTAGTCACCTTGGTTTGGTTTTAATTGAACTTTCTTTTGCATGAATTTTATGTTTTGTGGAATTGTTGCTGATTTATCGTGAATCGTTAACAAAATTTTACAGTAAATTTATCTGAATATGAATTAGCATCCTTATTCATCAAAAATGCTTAATTTATTCTTTTTATATTGTATTGTAGTAACAATACTTATAAGGGATTGATAATGCTTAGTTCTATATTATTATCTTTAACTGTAATCTATCAATATTCATCGTTCCTATATCACTGAAGGAGATCTTTTTGATGTTTGAAATGGGCAAATTAACATAAATACGTCTTCACATTTGTATTCCCTTTTATATTCCCGTGCACCACAAATAGATTTGATCACAGTTGTATGCCATTCATTCTTGCCAATAAATACAAGTTATTTATTGATACTGGGATTAATGCATTTGTGTTTAACTCATGAAGCAGTTATGTCATCTCTGAAAACATGGAATTTATAAAAAAAATAAAAATAAAAAATTGTTTGCTAGCATATCTATTTTTAAAAATTTCATTTTTGGAGCTGCAATAACTGATAAATGTGATCTTTATTGTACTTGCTGTGTTTTAAAACTGAATGTCTTATTGATATGCTATGTTAAGGGTGAAATGATGTTTTCTAGCTGTTTTAACGCATTGACTGGTTTGGAAATTTATCAGTGTTCTATATATAATTTGGTTGATTCCTTGAAACATGAGATGTTCCTTTGGAACAACCTCGTGTAGTGATACCAGGGAGTTTATGCCGTTTTAAAATGGCTAACTATCTTAGAACGTTAAAATAGTATCTACTTAACAATTCAAAGGCTATCGTAGAACCGTTCAAAGCGACGACCGTTCACTCACCTGATTTACTTCTACCTGCAGAGCGAATGAAGTCAGGAATGTCCGATGGTAATAATTATAACACATTGTCCAGCCTTCCCATGTACCCCATCCTCCTTCCTCTGACGTGATATCACCAACGTCGCGAGAAACGTCCAATGGCTGACAGCGAAGGGAGATTGCGTTTAGGCTTGTATCGTCATGTTCACGCTGATCCCCTTGAATCTGAAAGTAAAACGAGTCAAAATTAAACTAACCAATGACTTCACCGTTTCGGTTTCCCGCTGCGAATTGAAATTTAGCAAAAGATACTCCAGATTAATCAGTTCCAGTGAAATTTGGCAAGAGCTTATACGGAGACAGGACACACGAATACATGACCACATCATGTGTTATTGTTTTTTATTTTTTTCAGTAGATGCTTTATAATTACATCAATCAATTAAAGCACATTGAAAACTCCAGAAATGTATTTGTTTTTGTTCTCTAGGTGACATTTCACATATTATGTACAATATCATCCCGACGAAATTGGTGCTAAAATATATTCCAAGGACACATCAAGGTTGCCAATCCTGTTTGACTCGGGTGGGTATAGAAACTGCGACCCTTGCATTGCGCACCACCCTCTATCAACCGAGCGGGGCCCCGAGTGGCCAAGTGGTCTAAAGCGCTCACCGTTACGGATGACTGCCATCTCACCTCTGCGTGGGTTCGAGTCTCGGGTTCGGCCAATGTGGGTACGTGAGAAAGCTTGCCAATAGTTTCTCTTGGGTCGGTGGTTCTTTCCGGTTTTTTTTCTGGTCCTTCCTTCACCAGTTTTCCTGGCCGCCATGTATAACCTATCCTGTACTGAAAAATGGCGTTAACACCTACAACAACAACAACAACAACAACAACAACTATCAACCGAGCTACGGATAGGTACTTCGTAGCATGTTGGATAGGGATGTGCGCTCCAGACTTCCAAGAAGACACACAGTGAGGTAAAGTTAATGTAAATTCAGATAACTAATCATGGACTAGTCAAAGACCATGACACCTATATACCTAATTTCGTGTATTGTTAATCGGTATGTATACATATCCATTTAAAAGGACATACGCAAAGTATTAAACGATGCCTTTGTGGTTTATTTGAAGTCAGAAGCCCAATTTGAAGTAATAAACCCTCGGTTCTTAATTATGAACCTATTCATGTGCAGTGAATCGGAGATACTAATCCAATCAACCAAAGAAGAAATAGGGCCAGGAAACAGTTAGAGAAGGTATTGCAGTAATTAAGAGAGGCTAGAAAACGTACTTAAAGAAACGCTTGTACATATTATACCAAAGAATATAGTATACATATATCAGAATGTTGCTTGTAAGTGAAAGCTCTAAATGATCCATTCAGAGACAGGCTCAGACTAGCAAATCCAGAGTATGGTTGAGGCAGTACGAAACGTTACTCTATTACTACATAGTGGGTCGTTTACCCCATACACATATCTGTGCAAACAGACTTGTCGCTCATCGTGCTGCAGACGAACATTAGTTCAGGCTTAATGTTATGTCTACTTTCAGTTTCCACTATTATGGTGCATGATTGATGGGTGTAATTCGGGAAACTGTAGACCGGAATCCAGTCGAGACTATTCAAGAACATACAGTTAATCCAAAATACAAAAATTATTCAGAACAAAAAAAGGCCGGTGTTTAATCTTATTTCTCTGATGACAATTTTGGCCGCTAGTGGAGCGACCATGAGATTGTGCTGACATCTCTTTAAGTCTACTATAGCTAGCCCAAACAACAGCTCCCGACCCTTTCGCAATCTTCCGACAAACAATATCTGTGTTTTCTTCAGACAACGGCGTCACGTTGTAAACGATAAGCCTACGAAATAGACGCTATTAATAGGAAAGACTGGCGGCAGTTTACGATGGCAGCAAAATTAATATTTGTACAAATGAACCAACATTTTGCGCAGCAACATATATCAGTTCCACAGTCTACGGCGCTGACATTGCAAAAATATCAAACTGCTGGTATAATCCGACACGGTCGGCCCCGTGACCACCATTCTTGGCCAAGGCTACAACTTTGCGTCCGGTACAGTGCGAATCAACACCACGATCTCTGTGTAGCTTAGATGTGAGCCGTGGACAACTGCTACGTGGAATCAAGTACTAGTGACAACTCTAGTTCTGGATACGCTCTCCATATCTTTACCCTGGACAAGAGCTCCAAATGGCTACTGCCATTTGCACCCACCCTATTCAGGTACTTCCCTGCAAAATCCCCCGCGACAATACATTACGCTTTACGCTGATCGAACAGGATGGCATTCTGCTCGACCTCTACGGCTAGTCCCTGCAAAATCCCCCGCGACAATACATTACGCTTTACGCTGATCGAACAGGATGGCATTCTGCTCGACCTCTACGGCTATTCGCTCACCGTTTGCCTTTATATCCGCCATCCTCCTTCCTTTTGCAACTGTACCACGGCGCATACGCAGCAAGAGAACACCAAAGAAGAACCTATCATTGAACTGTTGCTATTGCAGGAATGGCGGTGATCTGTATCCTGAGCCGGCCATACCCAGCAAACAAAACAGATTCATATGTAGCTCCAGTAACATATTTTAAAAGGGTCTTGTCGTGGAAGCGTGCTTAAATGCCAACAGAATCATATCACTTGTTATCGTTATGGCAATAAATGCATCCGGTTACTAACGCTGAGATTCAACTCTAGCCTTCTAAAACGTTAAGGTTCTTAAACTCTGAAGCAATAAAACACTATCGCCGTCGCTAGTGCCGGCTTTTACATCATTAACCTCCACTGTGACAGAACGTGGGCACCACTTGCAATGAGTGTAAATGGGCCTTAATTGCTCATAATGACAATACTGCCGCTCCAGATAACGTCTCATACGAAGACCTTTCAGATAGATTTGCTTCTATATTAACGGACGTAGACATCATTACTTGAAAGGGCCCCAACGTTCATGCACACCAAACGGGATTCTCAGCCACTGTAACTATAACTAACTTAACTTAAAAGATAGTCTTGGCAAGTCATGGGGGAGGAAATAGACAATGAACACGAATCATTGGCGCCATCTGGCAATCCCGCAATCGGCTCACAGAACTAATTCAACTCCAATAGTAAATCAGTGGAAACATATTCATACAGGACTCACAGTTCTAATTCAACTCCCATAGTAAACCTATGGATACATATTCATTAGGGTCGCACGGTACAAATTCGTCTCCCATGGCAAACCTATGGAAGCACAATCATATAAAAAGTTCAGTAACTTTAAATGATCACATATATATATATATATATATATATATATATATATACTCAACTGCTATATATATATACTACTACTATATATATATATATATATATATATATATATATATATATATATATAAACATGCCATTGTTGATGCACGCTTCTGCACGGGAGAAACCATATGAGCCGCAGCATTTTTTGATATGTGCATGTTTTAAAAACACGTGTTTTCAATTCCGCACCTCAATAAACAGGTGTTAATTTCCATACTGAGTGTTACAAACGGAAATCTGAGACAGGACTGAAACTGCATCAATAAAACATTGTCTATTTTTCAGTTATAAATAAGATAAGCTCTCAAAGATTCTTTGTACTAAATTTTACTTTTCACTGTCTACCAATCATGCCCTCCCCCTCCCCCCCAAAAAAACTGTATATATCCTATTTAATCTACCTTGGTTCTCATTTTTCCATATAATTAGTACAGTGATTCTTATAAATGTAGTGTATAATATTATTTGCAAAAGCATTAGCTCATCGCTGTGATCAATGTTTGGCGATCTAATACCCTAATATTTCAGTGTTGCTATAATTTAGCCCTTTCCAGGAGAAATTTGATTAGTTCTGATTAGTTCCTTGACTATCTCAATATAATAAATAGGGGAATAGTCTTATTTTCCTTTGTGAAGTATAGTTTAAAATGTTTGAATTATTTCATTTATTTTATCAACTGTCTTCCGAAGAATATTTTGGTTTTGCTTTTTATTTATATATTTTTTATTATTTATCTTGCATTTATGAATCACATCATCTAAAATAGTTTGGTTTTGCATATTTCCTTGTTTACATACGTTTTGTTTGACTGATTTATATTCATTTGTGTGAAAATAGGTACATAACAGTAGTATGTAAATGGGTATTTTGCCTATGGGTCCACTCCACCCGTCCTCGCCTGTAACCAACCCCGTATGACACGTTTACTCCCACGCAACCTACAGATGTTTGATTACTTTAATTTTGTGAAGCGAGAGTTGTAAATTCACCCGTGACGCAAGTGACCCAATCATTGGGGACAGAGTCTCGTACGGCTGTCCGTGTCCCTTTGGGTATAGAATAAGGTCAAACAGACCTATTTTCGAACTACTCTAGTCTGCAGCGATAGTGGGAAAAAAATCATATTAAAAGTGAGACTTTAGTGATGATAGACAGACAAGTTTATAGTAACGATCAATAAACACACCCTTCGTGTTGTTTTCTTTTAACTCGACATTTACTGTCTGTAAATCTGAAACCGCGCTGTTCTTATTTGTGCTTGGAGTTATCTTTGATTTTCCATTTCCGCCAGCACTATCTCAAACTCGGCCGCACTGATTATTTTATCCACGATTGCAACTGAGTACAATTTACTGATCGTATTGAGACTGCTCTGTGTGGCCACAAGCAACTCTGAATAGACCCGCAGTAGCATCGAAATTAATTTGCTCGCGCTATCAGAGACACTGGTTACTATCGATATAGCCCCGACAAAATAACGATTTGTGCACCTACAATGGTGGGATATTGTCGTGATTCCAGTCAGACCACCACCCACAGTTGATTCCGCAGCAAGCCCACAGATAGCGTCTACGATCAAACATGTGTGTTTGTAATTTTAAAATAAACGCAGTTTTTTTGGCGATTTGCAGCTGTTTGTCCGCTTCCATTATTTTTATACGTCGGTAAGACTGAGGGTCTGTCAATTCTTCTATTAATAATAAAATCGTGTATTTTAATTGAATGACCGGCAGATCTTGTTCGGTCTCATAATCACGCGCAGGCGCAATACGCACCCGCACTTCTAGCCAGTTATTCTTTTTGAATGGTACAATTGTCATGCAGTTATTTAAAACCTCTGCCTAGGGAATACTTACCTTTGACATCGAACTATCGTCTTTGCCCAATAACTATTACCAGAAAAAGTGCGCCCTTGTTAAATAACACTCGATACCTTTCTTTTTCAGATGAGTCAGTGTTGGATTAAAATATTTGTTGGTGAACGTGATCGGGGTGGAGACATCGGTGGATGTCACTTTGCTATTGTAAAAACAATCCTGGAGTGGTCTTACACCTGGTGCTGAAGTGAACGCTTCGGCGTTTTCACGTGTACATGAAATGATTCCAAACTGGCCTCGAGTTGGTTGTGATACATCAGGGTGATTCAAACAGTTGATTTTTGTTTGCCCCATAGCTAGATTGTAACGTATACGAGATTCTGGTAACACAGTTTGGAGCAGAAATTCGTCGACAAGTGACACAAAATTGCTATCGACATTAGCATCTGCTGCCAGTTAATCTTACACCCCGTCGGTAAATTCAGCAACTTCATCACTGCGGTCAGAATTCAGCACGTATATAATGATAAAACTAATCGTAAACTTATACGCCAAAAACGTTTAAGGACCCGAATGGAGTGATGTTCAGTCCTTCTAGTTGTATTACATCTCCAGAGACCAACTACCCTGACATGGCATTTCTAAAACTTTTTATAAACCTGCTGCCCGTGGTGTCACGTATTATTAATTCACCAGTCCGGATATAACTTTTCAATACTGCTACTGAACTCCACCCACCAGAAAAACAGGATGAAACAAATAAATAAGGTCTTTCTTAGCACACCTTTAAGATGTGAGATTTAGGTTTATCAAAACCATTTACGTCAACAAAAATAAGTCGACCACTTGTTATAACGGCAGTTACTTCGTCCTTTCTTTCGCTGGTAAAAATATTCCTAAGTTTTATGTAAATGAAGTTATTACGGGTGATGGTGCAGATAAATTAACGATTTGATTAATTGCATATTGTTTTGCTGCAATATTCCTATGATCGAAAAAAGTCCATGATAAATGCAACCGACACGCCGCTGTGTCTGATTCCACCATTTTCAGTGACCTCAGCCAGGTTCTTTGCGACAGAGCCTTTCAACATGACATTAATATCTCGAATTTGCACGTTTGACGTTTTCAGTTTGCAAGACTGATCTTTGGAAATCACAAACTCACCTGGATCGACACCAATAACAACACGACTGGTAAATTGATACAAATCCGCTTTGGAAGCAAATTGGCTCAGATCCAAACATCGAGCTGAGAACCGACCGCAAATGTTGATAGACATTGTTGTATAAAAGTAGTACGCGTACTTTAACGTGAAATCGATAAGTGAACGTTGCAGTGAACGTAACGCTTCAGCGACAAGATGACCGTATATGAGACCATCCGCCCGTGTGTGTATTGGCATAGTCAAATGAAACAACGGTTGTTTAAGACACTTGGTTAGATCAATTAACAACATTAACTGGCCGTACAAGTCCATACGAATCAAAATACAAACTATGTCGATGGTGTTATTACGTATGCGACCCAGTGAGATCCAGGGCCTGTTGATGAATCCAGATTGATGTTGCCAGTTGTTACGTGTCTAGGCTCGTACAAAAGTAACAAGAAAAGAGTGAGGACAACAAGCTTTGTAACGTCTTCGACAACCTTCAAAGTGTTGCCGTGTCAACAGTTCCTTGTTGAACCACAAAGAATAATATTCCAGTTTGGAATTCCGAATAATTTTCGATAAATGTCTTTGTCCAAGAATCAACTTAGGAGCACTTGAATTTCTCCAGGGAAATGAATCACTTTAAATTGAATAAAATAAAAATTCAACTCAAACTGGTCACAACAAAACACCTTTGAGCTTGAAAGGTTTAAAGCACAACTATCTAAAACGCAAAACAGATTCTCGGATGGGGGTCAAAATTTCATTTTTCCAGGGCGACGTAGAAACATTACATGCCTATTATCACGTACGCTAATATGGCCTTAGCTAATATCAATGGTTCTTACTCTGGGAATGAAATAAAAAAGGTTGTTTACCAGAACTCTGATTTCTGAGTCGATGTCAGCAATTAGATATAATGTTTCTAACTACTGGCTGTTTATCAGGTCAAACAGAACTGAATTCAATTTCTAAAAAAAACAACAAATCCAGTAGACAAAATTATCATTGCAAGAACATGTAATGCAATAAAATAAAAAAATTTAAAACTAACAAACAAATAATTAAATTACATATACATAACACAGTATGTGTGTGTCACCAAATATACAAGTTCATCCTACACAAAAACACCACACAAATGTTTGATCGATTGTGCCACCGCGAGTAAATCAAAATTGGTCAATGGACGCATCCATCAACAGCGTAATCTTCTCCGACCGGGTAATCGAAGATTTCTCCCTGAGGGTATTCAACGACTCGTGTCTCATAATCGAAGGCTTCTTCCTTTCCAATGCGTCAACCGACTGATTTTCTCAAGCCATTTTGCATTTGTGCCACCTCTGACTTGGATAATGTTAATATCACCGAGGTGTTTTTGTGTTTGACCGCATCAAGCTAAGCGAGCTGTATTTGGATCAGCGACACGGGGACACTTCCAGTTACTTTTGCTGCCGACAGTTTCAGTGTGACTCCGCCATTGTTTTTCATTTCTCCAGTTGAATTTAAAGTGAGGCCAACATTACTTCATAACATGGACATTATTATTCAAATTAGTAATACGTTCAATTATGAATTTGCCACAGGTGAATCGATCACTCTCATTCCGCCACCGGCACCTTTTAACAACAGTGTCTGGTCGGAAAGTATCACAGAATAGCATTCGTAATTAGCACCACCAGCGTTACCTACCCGTGCATCAAAATACATGTCGACAACAACTCTAGATGTTCCAGTGACAAGTAATAAATCGGGTACGATGAACATTGTACCAAAGCCTTGTTGGGAAATATGCAGACCCGTGTCAACTTATTGGTACAGGTTTATGTACGACCACAAATGGTAATATGCACTTGCAGTATGATTGGCATCTGCGCAGTCAAGCCGAATTTCTCCCGAAGGTTCCTGATGACCGTTTAACCGCAATGAAACCTCAGTCACTTCTAAGTTGTCAAATACCATTTTATTCTGTGCCTGGTCATTATCTCGCGCCGCAAGTTGAAACGCCAGGAATACAAGTTTTGTTTCAGTAAGATTATGATGGGCATTCATTTCCAGGCAAACTGCCCCACAATACCAACGGGTGGGTGTGCGTTTGTGGCATGTGCAAGAAATAACAGCGTTGATGTGGTTTCCTACTTATATAAGCGACAACAAGAGTGACTCTGTGCTCAGTGAAGGAGATAACAAAGGCAGTGCAACTAATACAAATTTACCGACAGGAGCACATGCATCACTCCAAATGGCATCATTGTTTTTACGAAACAAGTGACCGTACGTTTGGCTAGAAATATCATCTTCCGAACATCTCTGCAAAACCCAAAGATGTGACTGAGGGAAATAGCACAAGAAAATCTTAATGAAGCACCACGAAGTTATTCTCGACGCTATGCAAATCCAAGATTTAAATGTGGGTTGGGAAACGCTAAATTTTCTACACCTACATCAGCCTTGGCTGCTTTATGTCGAGGTCGTCTGATTATATTTGGTCTATGATGTGCGTGATCCGTTACATCCTTGACAAACATAATGGTTGCGCCAGTTGTTCTCGTGCAATCATCGCTGTATCGGAGAATCGTTGTGGCCACATCAACATTGTCCAAATAGGATTCGAGTTCCTTTCCATCGACGGAGTAACGTGACCTATTAAATGCGCCATGATGTCATTGTTAACAAATCCCACTGCAGTCTTCGCATCGAAATCGGTGTTGTTCTCGCGCACCAGTTTTCCCTCTGCTTCCAAAATTCCTCACAAGGAAGGAAAAAGCTAGAGGTGTCTTCCACTTGCAATTCCACTTTTAACTGATTGGGGTGCTGCCTTGATATGAGTAATACGGGCACTCCAATGTCAAATGCTCGATCAAATGCCTCTTTGAACTGGGTCATGGTTTATGGATTATTGATTTTCTTTAACACCGTACAAAACAGCGGCACTTTTGACACTATCCACAACCCGCATGGCCACTTGTTCAGCGATGGGTGCAGCGCGCGAGGTCAGAGTTCTGAGCACCTTTGGTGCTCCTGCTATAATCCACAAACAGCATCACCGAGCACAGTTCCGTAACAGGTCATATACAAGCGATTACTAAGCGGATGGGTTTTACATATTCACGCAAGGCTGTTATTGTTTGTTGTTATAATTATTAAATGTCAGGCCGATCTCCAATTTACAGTTGAATGATTAATGTTTCATTCCGTAGATAAACAACGTGCCCGTATTGATCCATGAGTGAAAAACGAATATGAGTCAGCCGAATATTAAAGCATGGTAGATACACAGGTGCTGCGGTCATATTCGAGATTAAGTCATCTGGTTGCACGGTGGGTGAAAACCCGAACAAAATATACCCCTGTAGAACTACGCCGGTCGTGTCGGACCTGTCACTGACGGCATCACAAAAAATTAAGTTAACTTGCGTGGTTGAAGTAATTCTCACAATGTCAGGTACATATTATATCCAACACGCCATAATAGTTTATCCTCTGGAATGTGGCCAGGTCAGCCTAACACTGACATTTTGGACGACGTGCAATATCCACTGCATATGTTTTGAGATTCGAAGTCTGAGCTTGAACTCATTGGCACGAAAGGCAATTTTGGAGTCCTTGCCAATTACCAAAGAAATTCCTCACCCGAAGACAATTCGATAGTATGCCAGTTTGTACTCGTGTCTGCTGAAGATACAAATGAATTGTTTCACCAAACGGTTGGGATCGGATATTTAGCCAACTGTAATATACTAGCAGAAAGGCTAAGGCAATCTCAAGTGTGTGCAAGTCCCTAGCGGACACAGGTGCAGAAAGAAGTCACACTGAATTCTGTTTTGGTGGATGAGATGGTAAACATCGAGGTCACGCTCTTGGCTATATTTGCAACCACCTTTTGCATTAATGCATATATTTCGCTAAGACGTGAAGCGTCTCCACACGCACAGTCTCACTTGTTTCGTAACTCATTATCTGTGATGTATATTTCGTTCATATCTTCAAGAAGTTCATGCATTAACGCACGGTACGTGTCTCTGTCCATGAGATCATTAGCGAGCAGCCGCTCACAAATCAATGTCGCTTCGTTGATGACTTCGGGGGCATTGTTGCCAGCACGAACTGATACCACGAGTATTTCCATTCGATCAGCAAGGTCGTTAGGGTCACACAGTCCACGGGGTACAAAACTGTTGTATCGCTTGAAGCGCTTCATTACTTTTCCTAGCATTCATCAAATTAAGTATATTATTAAAAGAATTAAACACCGTGCCTGAGGATTTTTTTGCCACACTTTACCCAAACATTTTGTATGTCCTTGTATGGTTCTTTGATCACTAAATCTCGCAACTGGTTGGTATTTTAAGACGTTCACGGAAGGGGTCTCTGTTAATCCACTGGCTACCTTCTTCATTAAAATTTTGTTTTGGTGTATACATCAATGATCGGTATCTGGATGGTGGTGAAGAAAATGATTCTTAAGGTTCTCCTGCGTCTTCTTTATCTTTTACTTCAGCCAGCATCTTTGGCAAGCTTGTAATAACCTCTGCAGTTGCTCTTCTGGCTTTTTTGATAGCCTTGGTGCATTTTTGTATGTTATTAAAGGGACCAGGGGATCCTTCTGTTCCTGTAAGTGCTGCCACACTCTTAGTAAAACTGATGAAACGCACGCGTTGTTTAAAAAAAAAATAATAACGTTTATTTAAGAAGGGATACCTTTTTACTGAAAGAAGAACATGCGTAAGATTATATAAAAATGCTGGTTTTATTTAAAAGAATTTTAAAATAGTATAGTGAAATATGTTTTAAATACATTCGTATGCTTGGACATTATATCCTCTCCTTAAACGTCGTAATTACGTCATTTGTGACGTCAAAAGTTGTATCTTGTGTATGTAATATGGGAAAAGTTGTTTGTGGATGTATGTAAAAGAAGGATATTAACCTAAATAGGACAGCAGTTGTCTTATTCTGGATGTCTAAAAGCTACAAATTTTGAAAATGAAAAAAAAAATAAATAACAATTTGAATTCCACATCTTTACGTCTATGTGTATTAAATACCAATTTAGATGAATCATTTTAAATTGCAAATAAACCCGAGTCATGTTGGAGTGATAAATGAAGAAATATTTTAGAAATGATAAAAGAAGAAAAAACCTCTCTTTCACAAATATGTAAGTCACGTTATTTACCAATGAATATCAATAACGGGACTGTAACGATTATGCCATGCTATTTATCAATGGATATCAATAGCGGGACTGTGATAATACCGAAAAAACATTGACTTCATGTTAAATTAAAGATACTGGAAATGCCGTGAAGTAAATGTGAGAGGATAATAAAAATTCAACATTTGTGTTGGATAATTTGGACCTGACAAAAAATAATTATTTCTGCGTACCTTCATGTTGTATCCAACGGCGTATGATCCGTTAGGACAGTATTGTGATTGGTACCAGCTACCCCAGGGTCCACCATTGCCAACGGCTATGATCTTCACGGCACTTCTCGGGGCATTGGGTATTAAAAGGAAAGCATCTCCAAAGACAACTAGACTTAGAAAAATGAAAGCATCGACCATCTTGATGGAGTCTTCAAGTGAGGTAATTAAGTGTACTATCTTGAAAAACGCACAATTTGGTTTCATCAGAACATGTGTGAATGTGTCATTTGGTGGGATTAGATAAAAGGCATTGACGTCAACTGTTGACTGATAGTGTCTCGAATTCGCAAAATAAGTTTGTAAGCACTGTGGCTGATCACATTTGAAGGACTTTCCAGCAAACGTTCATCGTTTCAGTTGCTTTTGCAAAGTTGCTGCAGAAATGTGATTTTAGCGCACTTCTTCGGAACGATAATTAAATTTTAAATCAATTGTGACTATTTTTTATTTTAAGCAAAAATTAATATTCTCCGAAGCTTATATTCATGTCTCATTTGCCCTTAAATATATAACATATCTCATTTAAGAATATTTGCAACAGATATTGACAAGTGCCTTTTGTTTCCATGTCGAATTTAAAAGTCTCAAGATTCCATAGAGGAGACACTTCAACATTAAATCATGAAATTAACCTATGTTTTTCGTATATATTGTGGTCATCGAGTAGCTCTGGCCACATGTTTTGTCCTTTACACCTGAACTAAATTTATCGTGTGACTAGTCATCGACAATGGAGGAAAAAAATAACCTTCATTTATATCAATTGTACATTGCTTACGTTATGTGAGTAGAAGTCGGACACTTGAGAACCAAACGGGGCTTTCATGTTAATCGGATCGAGAAATATAGCCCCAAACGGGAATTTAACACTGGCACCGTGTTGACTCATGTGTAAGATAGTAACTGTATAAAAATGATTGATCTAAATGGGAGGCAGCATTGTAACAGTGCTATTGGTGGTTGACTACGATGGCTGCTACAGGGCCAAAGTATATAGAGCCACACGAGAATTAATATTACGCAGTAGCTTCCACTGAGGGCAGTTATATCATAGGGACAAACGGGATTTAACAATGAATGGACCTCTCCTGGGTCAAAGGGAAATTAACATTAGGATTTATCTTGTTACCAGACTGCCCTTGAAATTTAGGGGTAGATGGGCCTGGTTGGGGACAAAATCCTATATTAAAGTTTTCCATAGGTTAGGCATTGCATGTAAATGGTAACATTGTTTGAAGTGGCTGGCATTAAATGGAACTATGTTGTTATATTGTAGACCTCAAATGACACACGTGTTATCAAATACGCCGCGTGTAGTTTCCTGCTGTCTGTTGGCTATATAACCAGATTTGGATATAAAAGTATTATCTACTGTTACGTATACGTAATTAAATTGCTTGTGTGTTAGTTTTAAAATTCTTTTTTATTTTATGTTTGTTTCATTACATTTTATTGTAATGATTATTTTCACGGGATTCGATATTTTTTCAAGTAATTTCTGTTTGTATAGAACGCAAAAGATATTGCATTATCACTATTTTTAACTCACTATGGTTCATAGAGTTTGTAAACACTACACGAAAACGATTGGCTATTGCCAAGGTCATTTCGGTCTACGTATTAACTGGATTGTAAACAACCTTTCTATTTTATATATTTTCAATGTCAAAATTTGGTCCTTAGATAGGGCTATTCTTGCATACGTGACAAATGGCATTTTATGTTATTGCGATGTTCAAAGTAGTTAATCATGCAGGCTATCTCGTGGAGTACCATGTGACCTAAAATCGAGGCTTAAAACAGCCAATTGGTATTAAATTTATTCAGTTGTATTTTAAACCTTGAGGGCTCGAGAGATTTCAATTGTTGAAACCAGATTGTTTTTGAAGTTCATTTGTTTTTGGAATTTAATAATTTATTCTCTAGAAAACCAAACAAGTGTACTTTTTTATCAAAATTCTGGGAGAAAGAAATTCAGTGGAAATTTATTCTGGAGTTATACGGAAATATAAACTGTGATTCAATCCAGGATCTGTTACCACCACTCTTCTGACGTCATCGTCTCCATATTGGAGTTTCATCGAGATTCGAACCTGGATTTTATTAGAACTGTTTAGTGATAGGACTTGTATTTTTCAATCTTAGGATATATAAATTTTGGTTAAATATTTCAGAAAATTGTTTTTTGAAATTTAAATTCCCCTAGTTTTTAAATTCCAAGTACTATTTTACATTTTGTTTGAAATGTTTAGTGAAAAGAACAGGCTTTCATTCACAATGTCATCAAAAGTGGAAACGTTTCTTTCTAGTCCAACTCAGGAGCAGTTGGATAGTCTGAAAAAAGATGAGTTGCTTGAACTTGCCAGAAAGTACGATCTTTCTGAAGAAAAATCTTCCTTAACGAAACAAGAAATTAAAAACAGTTTGATTCAATATTTGGTAGAGAAGAATGTTTTTGATAAAAGTGTTTTGGCTTCGGTCAGTAAGTCGGTATCTGATTCTGACATAAAAGTAATGGAATTAAAAATGAAATACAAGATGGAATTGGAGTTAAGGAAGCTCTTGCTTCAGAAAGAGGAAAGAGAGAAACAATTGCAGTTACAATTTGAAGAGAGAGAGAGAGAGAGAGAGAGAGAGAGAGAGAGAGAGAGAGAGAGAGAGAATGATAAACAAATGAAATTGCAATTTGAAAAAGAGGAGAGAGAGAGAGGAGAGGGAGAAAGATAAACAATTACAATTAGAAGAGAAGTAGAGGGAGAGACAGGAGAGGGAGAAAGATAAACAGTTACAATTTGAAGAAAGAGAGACAGATGTAAATCCAAAAAGAGAATAATGAAAAGGAATTTCAAATTAAAATGAAAGAATTTGAGCTGGCAAGTGAAAAGCACATTTCCACTTCACATACAAATTCAAGTTTTGACATTACAAGAAATATCAGATTAGTGCCCCCATTTAGAGAAAAAGAAGTAGACAAATATTTTCCTCGTTTTGAAAAAGTTGTGGAAAATTTGAAATGGCCAAGGGAGTATTGGACTCAGCTACTACAATGTGTCCTAATTAGTAAGGCTAGTGACATTTACCATTCAATGTCAGTACAACAAAGTTCTGACTATGATTTGGTTAAGGAGTGCATTTCAAAGGGTTATGCGTTAGACCCTGAGGCTTATCGGCAAAAATTCAGAAACTATAAAACAAACAAACCTGGACAAACTCATGTCGAATTTGCAAGAGAAAAAGAGCAATAATTTGAGAGATGGTGCTTAGCCCAGAAAGTTGAACATGATTATGAAAATATCAAACAACTTGTGTTACTTGAAGAGTTTAAGAACTGTGTCCCTAATGACATTAAGAATCATCTTGAACAGCATGAGATTGAAACCTTGGAAAATGCTGCTCTTACTGCTGATAAGTACTCCTTAAATCATAAAATTCTTGTTGTAGGCAAATCTTTCACTCAGCAGTCTACTGGTAGAAAGGTATTTCAGCCTAATACGACTCCTCCTAAAACTCAGTCTGGCACAACTTCTAAAAATCAAGCTTCTGATAAACTTGATTCAAAATCCTTGTCTCTTCCTATGTGAACCTATTGCAAGAAAAAAGGACACGTCATATCTGATTGCTTCAAATTGAAATATAGGCATCAGAATGAAGATAGACCTATCCCAAATGCTCTTATTTCTAAGAGGTCATGGTCACGGTCATGTATTGAAAGCAATACATTTGTTGGGTCTAATAAAACCCAGTCTGATTTTATTATGGAGAATTATGAACCATTCATGTCGAAGGGTTCTATATCACTCTTGGGTGATTTGGCCAATCCTATCCCTATTAAAATTTTAATGGATACAGGAGCTTCTCAGAGTCTTTTAGTTTCAGGTAATTTGCCTTCTTCTGAGAAGTCCTGTTCTAATGAGAGCGTTCTCATTC
>JAECUM010036862.1:0-16634 GCA_016617855.1 Megalonaias nervosa | reverse complement strand
ATCGTCTTATGTCGTTCATGGGTCGTGATCAAAATATCGATACTGGTTTACAAATATCGCAGCTAGATTTTACATCGCTGTATCCGATTTATTACTTTTCTCTAGAACATTTAGATTTAACCAGACAATCTGTTGTAGATATTCATTTTCGAGCTCGTGTGACAATAGGAGCTATTGCTAATTACAGAGCAATTGCTGTTATACTCAGCGATAAATCGATGTTACTCGAAGGTGTTGGTGGACGAATGAGAGTTATTGATGCTCCAGTAGAAAATATGTAATTAGATCATTCATAATATTAATAATGTCATATCATCACGTTAGTGTGAGTCTGACTCCTGGTCAGATTAAAAAGCTGCAATCAGCATCAAAAATAACTGTGGAATAAAAATATCGCTAAAGCGAGAACAGATGACCGGTGCAAAATAAACTATCGTTGACCGAGCGTCAGTTCAAAAACTTCAATGATGCTAAAAAATCAAATAAAGGCGTCAAACTTAATCTTTCTGCGGGCGCCATCAAAGATATTGCTAAAACGGGTGGTATATTTCCACTTCTTGCAGCAATACCAGCAATAATAGCAGCTGCAGCCCCAGCTGTTGCAAAAGCAGCTGCATTAGGTGCTGTTGGAACAGCTGCTGGAATGGCGTTAAAGAAAGCAACCGGAAAAGGAATCAAAAAAAAAGGAAAGGGTCTAAGATTACCAGGGACTCCACACTGGTACGGAAAAGGTCTAAGATTACCAGGGACAGTTTACTAATAACACCCATGTCCAATTTTGATTTACTTAATGCTGCTAAGCAATTAAAAATAAAAAATTTCAGAGGTGCTTTTATGCGCGATCAATTACCTACCGTTGCAATGCAACATGAAACCGGTATTATTAATCTCGATAAAAATTCTGGACCAGGCACGCACTGGGTAGGATATGCAATTGATCCACGTGGAATTATTTATTTCGATTCGTATGGATTAGCACCACCGAAAGAATTTCTTCATTATGTCAGTAATAATACTGCTCCAATCTGGTATTCAACGCTACCGACACAAAAAATAACTGATCCTCCAACATGCGGCCGTGAAACCCTCGCTATGCTTGATGCTGTATCAAAATCAACAGCACCGCCTCATAAAGTCGTACACGCGTTCACTACGTTACGTCATAGTACTTAAACTGATATCAGTAAATATAATGGTAGATATTTACGGAAGATCTTCAGGTAGAGCTCAGAAGGTCGATTTATCTAAATATGCAACTATTGATCAGCTCAGAAATGAAATCGATGATTTATTAAATATAACGAGTGTGGATCAAAATGAAGTCGTCGTTTTTCAGGATAAACAAGGACGATTAAAAACGAGTAATATACAAATACTAGATGTTCTTGTACGAATTCCCAACGCGGTTGTTAATAATGTCGTTACTTTCACTGATCAAGGTAAAATACAGGATTCCGGTAAGTCGGTTAACGACTACGTTAAGAAAACTGGTGATGTATTTACCGGTGACGTTATTATGTCAGGAAGAAAAATTACGTATCTTGGAGATCCAATCACAGATACAGACGCAGCAACAAAAAAATACGTCGATGATCAAGAATCCAAATACGTATCAGTGCGCGGTGGTACAATGCGTGCATTTCTCGACATGAATAATAATGGTATTAATAATCTCAGAACACCAGAAACAGATTTCGACGCCGCAACGAAGAAATACGTCGACGATAAGGAAATTCCAATAACTACTTCATTAAAGACAATTAATGATGGAATTGCTTCATTTAGAACTGAATATTTTAATCATGTACAAACATTTCTAAATTTTCGTAGAAATGTAAACAGATCTATTAACGAATTTTTTGGAACTCCACCAACTGTTATTATTAATCTCGCTGACATTAACGCAAGACTCAACGATATCATTAGTGGTATTCCCAACATTATTCAAAAAACTAATCTCGTTAAAATTCCTCACAAGCAGATCATTAATATCGTGTACACAGTCGCATCAGGAAAGGCAACATGGTCGCAGGAAAATAACACTTTTAAACACACCGCAGAGGTTACTGGTGTATACAGATTATCTGTATTTAGTAGTGCAAAATTCAGTATATTTACCACATTTCCATGGCGTCATTCAACCGATGATTTTTCTGGAATTGTGTCTATAGTGTTAAATAAAGATACTGAAGAAACATTTATGCTAATAGCGAATGATAAAAAGTTAACCGCAGTGACTTATTGGTGGTGTATTGAGTTTGTAGCCGAAATTCCCGAATTAGTTATTTAAATAAGTATAATGAATCAAGAATCATTTATCGACGTTCAACGTCACAGATACGCTCAAGTATGTGAGTGTCAAACTAAACTAAAAAATATCATCGACGATTACACGATAAAGGTAAAAAATATCGTCGTCGTATGGTCGTTATTGATATAATGGTATACTCGGTTTCTGCTGTTATTGCTGGAACTGGATTATTACTATCAACAATAACGATGACAGCGCCTGCAGTTGTAACGATTATAGTTTCAACGGCAACAACATGTGCAGGTATTTTCAATATTATCGCTAAGAAAATATCTACGTGTACGAATAATAAACTAAACGAGTATATAATGAAATTACACACAGCAACAGCCGCATACACTAAATTATGCTCGTATATTTCAGCGTATCTCGGTGATGGTAAAATATCCGATGAGGAGTTCGTAACGATAATGAAAATCTACGATGAAGCGTTCATAGTGGAACGCGATGTGTTCTCTAGTGACGGAAAGATGGAGAATTAAATAATAACGATAATAATAATGTCAGAGTCGCAATTACTTCAGCAGATCGTAGCTAATACAACGCCGTCAAAAACTACTATGATATCATTAAGTTCAACAAATCCTGAATTTAGCGTTAATTTTCCGACTGCAATTCCAGCAAAGGAAATAGCATTAGCGCAATTACGAGTTTATTATAGTTGGCCTAATATTAGATCAAAACCGTCTGGTGGACAACAACCAAATAATTCACTGGTATTCGCGAATAAGAATAAACCGGATGGAACACCTGACTGGCAGGTTGTTGGAATTTCAACGGGTAGTTATCAAATAGAACAGATTAATGATGAATTCCAACGCAGAATTAAATCTATCACGGGGAAAGAATCTAAAATAGCGATTACTGTTCACGAACCAACACTATCTGCGGTTATTGAAATAAATTCTCCTGATTACTCCGTAGATATTTATCAAAAAGTTCGATTAGATCCGTGTTAGGATGGCCTGATGTCGCACCTGTTTATAATGGAGTTTCAGAACCAAAACTAGAAGAATTTAAAATGAGTGAAGAAAAATTCATTAAAAATCCAGAATATCGAGGAAAATATCCATGGAATAGTATAGTATTTGGATCTGATCCAAACGATAATATATACTACTTTACCGATTTTAAAAGTAGAAGGATCCCCAAGATAACTAGATCAGTAGTATATATTATCGTTACACCAGAAGGGATACATCGAGATATTGTTGATGTAGGATTTATTAAACTGTTTTTAGATACTCTCAAACCTGAATACGATAAAACGTTTAATGATTTAAGAAATTTACTTATTTCATTATCTCAACATTATAATGAAAGTGTAAAGCAGCAAATAATCGAGTCAATAAAACATTTAAATGGTATCTTATTCGATTTATACATCGCCAATCGAAGTATTATAAAATCTGTGATTGAACTCGGTAAAAATCCCTTCGCAAGTCCAGAATCTAAACAAGTATTTATTAATCATTATAAAATAACAGAAAAAGATTTACAAACATTTGTTATACCAGATTTAAATAACGCTGAAATGAAGAAATCATTAAATGATCTTATTGAAGAATATTATCCGGGAATAATTGAATCGTGGAGAAAAATAACCCCACCACCGGTTATATTAAAACACAATAACAACCTCTTTGGTGCCGGTAGACATATATCACCGGGCATTGTAAACATAACATCAGTTATTGCAGTCAATCTGGTATGTGATATTATTGAAGGTAGCTATCAGGTAGATCTTTCTAAATCTAACCACCGCAGTGGTACTGCGGAGCAAGGGTACATATTATTCAGTTTTAGCCCGATTACCCCCCCCAGGCTGGCTAATTGTGGTAGAACCAATTAATCCCGTTTACCTGCGAGTTCATAATCCATTTCTGACAAGAATAAATTTCAAACTCACTGATCAGGCAGGAAACATTCTGGACACGAGAAACGAATCTCTTAATATAAACCTGTATGTACGCTCATAGAGCATTTTTATCCGGATGTTTATTCTTTTATTTACATAAAATCCGTAATCTAGAAAGTTGTGGCTGCATATTGATTATTCCATATGCGTAAAGTTATTTTAAGACCGCTATATATTATAACTAAATCAATATCCGCTGCACGCATAGACTCAGTGTTGTACAGAATTATATATATTTTGGAAAACTAGAAATATAAAATCTCATTTTAGACAGAAAAATGTGGTTTTTGTTAAGAATATTGTAGTTTTTAGGAATAACGATATGACTGACACATTGGTAAACACATGCTAACTTTTTTAATATGTATTTATAACAAGGTCCGATAGCTCAGTTGATAGCGTGTAGAAACTCTCATCCGGAGGGTCACAGTTCGAAACCCAAGAAGGATAAATTATCTGCGGGGGGCGATTTTATGCCAAAATTTATAATTTATTGGGGGCTCCAGCCACCCCCGTCTTCAGAGTACACCAATCCACTACGTCACCACGTGGTGGATTCACTTTTGTGAATAACCCATTGGTTGATCGTTATGGGTTGGTGTGCTACGTGAAGACGGCATTTCATCATTTCATCATTATCATCTCATCATCATATCATCTCATCAAAATATACAGCGGGGGGTGATATGAGGTCGTGACCTTGTGACTTCACTAAAGGGGTACCCCACACAGGGGCCATTCCAAAAGACACAATCGCAAACTAAAAATAAACCTAACGAGGTTCGGTCACAAAGACCAACAGCCTTTGAGTTCTTAGAGTTTCGGTTGCGGATATCTAGGAATTCTTGTAAGGCAACAATAAACAGAATCTGATTGGTCACAAAATAAGACTACACGTACAGACAACCCTCTGAGCCTCTAAAGTTTCGGTTACGGATATTTAGGGGTCTCTTTGGGGGTAAATGTCTAAACAAAGATTCGGAACCTCATTAGGTTTATCTGATACAACCATGGAATGGTAGACCGAATGTCACCCCGCGCTGTATATTTTTGTTTATTTTTATATTAAATATAAAAAATAAATATATATAATGAACCATGAAAACATCAATGATATTATTTCTGCTATTAAAAAACTAAAACATAACGGAATAAAAATATCTGATAATCTCGACCCTCAGAAAATCATGTGCGATTTTGAATTACTGCAACAGAGAAAATTCGATAATAAATATACATTATCTTCAAACTACAGATTCATAAAATTAATTTATCAATCCATGCTTGAATCACTAGCCATGGTAAACGACAATCAGATAAAGCTATTTGCACCTCTTGCACGTTCTATCGAAAATATTAAATCCGAACTGTCTCAAGAAAAAAAAAAAAAAAAGATTGTGGATAATCGTGTAATGCAATTAAGAAAGATTATGTTATCTGATTCTGTAAAAAATGATAATGACGCTGAGAGCGATGAAGATGAACCCATGACAGAGTCAGTGACTGTAATTATGGCTAAACAAAACCCTTGGGAAAATTAACATTCTGCTTAGTATAATGCAACATACACATATTGACAAGTATATTGTATCCCAATCATTATGTTTCAGTAGGTATCAAGTATAATATTACCCGTTGTGTAAAGTTTTTCGTTAGTGACAACGTCACTACTTTGATAAATTCTGAGGGTGAAAACCCCAGGGGGGTTAACGGGAATTAACATTACACTTTTGATTTATCGATCAAAAATCATTTTTTTCTGGTTTTTTCTAGTTCTTTTGTTTATATTATATAGATTTCTGTTAGCGAATTACGACAAAAATACATAAAAAATCAGTTTTTCATCGATAAATCAAAAACGTAATGCTAATTCCCGTTAACCCCCCTGGGGTTTTCACCCTCAGAATTTATCAAACTCTGATTGATTTTCACTGATTTTTGGTCATTTTTCACATAAAAAATGAGATTTTCGAATAAAAAACGCTGTTTTCGTGACAAAATTAACGAAATAAAAAAACGACTAAATATTTATAAAAATTATTTTTATTTGCAGTACTTGAGATCCAAATTCACTGAAATGTTTTTACAATAAAAAGTATGGACAATCAGGACAGCTGTAATTATGGCTAAATAAAACCCTTGGGAAAATTAACAGAGTCGAACTATTTGTTTTTGTAAGAATAGAGAGTTAGACATATTCAAATACTATCCGCTGATTATATATTTTTGAAAGGGCAGATCTAGTAATATTATTTGCGACAAATTGTACCGATCGTGGTACTATGTCAAAGTATTTGGCAGCAGAATTAATTGATTCAAAACTAATTTCTTCCCCAGTTTCTGTATTCACTGATTTAATAGCTCTCTTTCTGTATAATTTACACCTTCCTGTGTTTCCCCGTGCAGCATTCTGACTTTGTGTAATAGCCTGTAAATTAGATAACCGATTATTCTGGAGGTCTCCATCAATGTGGTCAACTACAAGTCCATCTTTAATGACCCCAAAATGACATTCAAATATGAATTTATGACATAAATATCTTTTTTTCTTGCCATTATCAGTAAATCTAAGATAACCAGTATTATCAATACTACCGACTGGTTTTTTCAATCTGCAGTTTCTAATCACACCATCTCGGGATGATTCATAATTAGTAATGATTGGATGTGACACAAACTCATTTTGTTCCATTTATATATAATACTATTTGTTTAAATCATTATTTTTTGAAAATCTAGCCAAATAATCTTCTTCGGTTTTTATAGGAGAGTCAGCGTTATTTTTTTTGTCATAATATCGTTTTAACTCTCTGTACTTTTTACCACCGCATTGCGCGCACAGTTGAGTTCTTCCTCGCACTCCAGCACTACACACGATACACGGTTTTGGTCCTAGACTTCCATTTCTGACACATTGCATATGATAACTACAGTATTCATTCACGCATGATTAATTACAAGTAGAAGTATATCCAATTTTGAGCCAAGCACATTTGTTTTGTGTTTCAATCATATACAAAAGATTAATGTTCAATTAAATATATACTTGCCCTAATTATAATATGGAGGAATTATCCGTTATTGAACCTTCCCCTGCTAGATTTGACCTTGACAGACTATCAGAATATAAACTTAGTACTTCGATGCAGGATCTGGCATTAACGGTGATCGAACGCATTCGTGAAGCAAAAAAGGAATTTCGTGACGATGGTGCAGTTCATGCATGGTCAACATTCAGATTTGGAAATGTTATTAATATGATGAATGATAAACGAGGAAAAGTAATTATTAATCACCTTGATAATCAAAAATATTTTATTTTAATAAAATTTATTGTAAATACAGAAGAAGATATTTGGATTATTCGTGATAAACGTGATCCAGTCCGTGTGCAGCCCGGGGGTAATATTGTTCTTTTAAGTAATAAATCTAAGCCTGGAATACTTACTGGCATTGATAAACCCTATTATATACAGAGTTCTCCAGCAACTGCAGTTGTCTATGGAATATTTCCGCTGAATGATAAACCTAATGTTACAGATCTCAAACCGATGAAAATATCGAGAATAAACTGCGTAGCTGAACGAGTTACAGAACATTTTACAAATGCGATACGTGGTAATGGTTTAACTGATTTAAGACATAAAAAAATAAACAAATGGGCAGAGTCCGTTAAAGATGCTGGTGCATCTATTAAGGAAGTTGCTGAACTAGAAAAGTTATTAAGATTTCCAATAACAGTAAAAACACTAACCGGAGAGATATTATATAAATCGAAATATAAAAAAAATGGAAACCCTATAACAATCGTTGATCATAATGCACATGCATGGACTAATGCTGTAACGATATTTCCACGAGATAGAAAAGTTAAATTTTATAACGGTGACATCTTTGATTTTATTAAAAATATAAGTAAAAGCGACCCTGTGTCTGTTTGGTTATTTCAGAGCTCGGAATATAATCATTACGATCAGTTTGTACGGCCTAACGGTGATATTTATCGTACAGAATCTCTCCATGAAGAAATGGAACATCTTGCGCAGCGCTTTTGGCGTGAATATACCTCTGATGATGTCATAGTTGGACAATTACTGAATAACTGCTTTACCGTACCATCGGTTGCTGCCCATTTCGCTCAGGAGAAAAATTCATGGAAAATGACACGATCGGAATTCCTTGAAGATGTCAAGAAAAGCTGTATAGAATATGGTCACGGTGGGTTATGGAACACCAAATACAACCATAGTGATGTTATCTCGGTTGATATGGTAACGTGTTATCCTGGGAGTTTTCTTGGATATGGAGTATGTTCTAAGTACTTTAAGAGATTCGGACATCCTACACATGACATGACCAGGGTTGCGATAAACGGATATTTACCAGATTTTGACTTAACCGGATTTGCTCATGTAGAATTATTCGAATTTGCAGAAAATTTCCATCCGATTACTTATGCTTGGTTTGGAAGACATTTTTCAGAGCGATGTTGGGTTCCGATAGTACTATTGCGGTATATGCTTGATACTGGATTTTTAATATCGTTGAGAGTAACTGAAGCGATTATATCGTATAATTCACAGAAGCAAGTTTGGTTACCAGAACCAAATAGATTTAATATCGATGATACCAGAAAAGAATTCCCTGATATTGATGAAGATCATATTATTAAAATAAATAAATGCAGAAACGAATACGATGAGAAATTTACAAAAGATCTCGGTAGAAAGATAATCGGTAAATTTACTCAAGGTGGTTCATACGATTATAAACGAGCGTGTACAAGATTGATTATGGACGACGTTGAACTAGATTTTATAATCGCTGATACAACTGAGAAAAATATGTTTATAAACAGATGTAATGCTTATTTATCAGATGGAACGAAACTAGGTACCATTGTGAGCTACCTCGATGGCGAGTCACCGCAGTTTACTCATTTAAGATCTTCGATGTTAGCTTATGTTTCGATAAACCTACTATCGATGATAAATAAATTTCCTCGTCACGCTGTCAGAGTCGCTACGGATTCATTTTATGTACATAAAAAATATAAAGATTTATTAAAACTCGGTAATGGTGAATGGGGGACATGGAGAATAAAACAAGAAAATATATTTAGTTATTCTGAATCTGCCGATGTTGAAATTGTGGAGACATATTACAGAAATAATAATCAAACATCAAAGTCATCTGCACCATCTGTGTACGATCCTGTATCTAGACATAAGACTGTTTATCTTAATGGGTGTGGAGGGTCAGGTAAAACAACTCGTGTAATTAATTTATTTATAAATAATAGTTCAGATATAATTGTTTTGACACCTACACATAAACTTGCTAGAGAAATAAAACAACGAGGAGTAAAATCGTGTACATATCACAGTTTCTTTAGATGGTGCGGAGACTTATGGACTCCATCGCGGATGGGTGAAAAATATGTACCTAAATATATTATATGGGACGAGATATGCACGGTGTCGTTAGAAACACTAAAAACATTTCTTGAATGGTTATTGACAAAGAATACTGCTGTGATTATGTGCGGCGATCATGGTCAACCACCACCTTTTGTTGGAGAGTCTCCACATGAATGGCTAAAGAATAACGTAGATTATTATGAAGAAATAAATGATGACCATAGAGCTATTGATGAACCGCTGAAGGAATTTAAAAAATTAATCAGACTTCAACCAGACAGAGTACAATGTGAGATAATGCGAGGAGTAATTCCAGAGACTTCTATGAATGAATTTTGGACTTTACGGAATCCCGCTGATTTGATAGTCGCGAGTAGAAAGATAGTTCGTGATGAACTACAGAATAAATTATTTTTGTTACATAAAGAAAAGTTTTCAGATATACCTGTACCTTTGTGTTATCGCCCCTCAGATACTCGACGACAGAATATTGAAGTTGAAATACCAGGTGGAGACGTTGAAAATGTCCGAGTACAAAATCTTGTCTTGAATGACATTGTTTTAGTCGATATTAATATCGTTGAGAATGTGCTGAGTATGAATAAATCACCGTGGGTGTTAGGATACGCTATAACGATTCACTCATCACAAGGATTAACTATAACTGATACTAAAATCTGGATTGTAGATGATCGGATCGAGTGGTCAAATTTAGTCTATCTCGCCGTATCTCGAGTCAGGAGAATATCTCAATTACATAGGATTATTATGAATTTTATAGAAGATAATGATCAAATTGTTAATAATGACGTAATAAGAAAAAAACTATCTGGTTATAAGCAATGTGACAAAAAAAATAATCGTAATTTTGATATTGATGTTGAATTTATTATAAAACTAAAACAATTACAAAATAATCATTGCGCAAGTTGCAACTGTAATATGTTATGGCAGTGTTCGAATAATAATCCAAGACAATTTACCGTAGACAGAATTAATAGTGATCTTGGTCATACACGTGAAAATGTAATGCTGACTTGTCTTGAGTGTAATCGACGTCGAGGCCCTGGACGTTTACAAAATTGAGCTTGGTGGTAATTGTGTATCCTCAGGAATTATTTGTAATTGTTCACGTACAAATCCACGTTGAGGGGCTGTAGAATCTAGTCTGTATATTGGAGGTCTACCAGTGGATCTAACTACGCTAGAAATTTTATGTGTAGTCACGCTCCAGATAGGATCGGTTGCTCTTTTTTTACCGCCTTCAAGTTCGCCAGGTTCATATAAATATCTAACTGTAACATTACCTAATACTGGTTGAGAGAAAGATTCATGTCGTTGTCCGTAGCCATTGCTACGAGGTATATATATTTTTTTGATCGCATTAGAAGGTTTCATGGAAGTTGCACGAGTAATTTCATTATTCAACGCAACTATCACACTCGGTAATCTTGCAACCCATTCACGAGATCTATCTTTGAGGTCAGTAGATATTTCCTTTGCGTATTGGTATCCGAATAACCGCTCAGCAAGTGTTCTATTAAATCGTTCAACGATTGCCTGATCACGATGAATTTCAGTATATCCTCGTCTGATTTTAACATTATGTTTCTTCATCAACGATGATACTACTCCAAGAAATTCTTTACCAGGATCAACCTGTGGTAGTTTTGGCCATCGTAGACCACCTCGATGATAAATTCGTTCGAACGCAGATGCAACTTCGGATGCTGTTTTCGTTGATAATGGCTCCGCTTCTTTATATCTACTAGCAATATCAACGACAGTTAACGCGTATTTGTACGTGCGTGATTTTCGTCCACGTGTTTTAATGGTATCGTGTGGTAAAAACAGTATATCCGCTTGATGAACTTCATTAGGGACACTAACATCAAAATACGCGTAATGAATTCTTTTAGGTGGACTTAGGAAGATTTGCCATATTGCCTGTCGTGCTAACCATGATGCAGCGACATTACGTGAAACTTTTGCTGCTTCGGCGAGTTTACTAATCGCTGCCTTACCTCTCCAAAATCCTCTCGGGGAATAATAAACAGATTCCATTATGATAGTTATATAATTAATTGCCAGCCCCTAGCACTAGTTTACCTTTCATAGCAGTTTTTACTAGAAAACTAGCTAATTTTTCTCTGAGAGATTTATTAGGTATAGAATTTAACGCGTGAATCAATTTCACATCCGCGAGATGTCGGTGTTGCAAATCCTTACTTTTATACGCGACATCATGAACGTGACACGCTTGATCAATCTTATTTACTGGATATTCTCCTGGTCTTGGTTGATCTTGATCATCGAGTCGGATATCGAGACGAGTTCCTGGGCCACAATAATTATATCCGGGTATATGTTTCTCACCGGGATATTTAGCCCATGGAGTTCCTGGTAATTTTCCTAACGAAGCAGCGATATCACCCCACCTGTCTTTGTTGGAATAAATTTATATTTCTTGGTGCCACATTTCACACACTTGCCTGTAAGTGCACGTCTTTTATTTCTTGTTGTTATTGTCGTTAATTCAGTAGTATCGGTAGGTGCTCTGCATCGAACACAATATAGACTCATATTATTTATTATATGGATATAATTGACTTTCTGCGACACGAAAACAAGAGCCAGTAAAGCACCATCCAGCGCTTCCGAATTCTATCAGAATGATTATAATAGGCCCATCTGGAAGTGGGAAGACGCAATTACTGCTTAATCTAATAATGAGATGGCTGAAGTGGGATAAATTATATTTAGTAGCGCCATCTGTAGATGATCAGCGATGTTACGAAGTACTTAAAGATTTTAATGAAAACGCAAAATCGTTACATAAAGACAACGTCTCTGACAATGTCATAGACTTTATTACTGATATTGATGAAGCGCCATCCGTAGATGATCTCAGGGCCACTGGCCCTCATGGATTCATTAATAATTTGGTAGTGTATGATGATGTTATGCTGGACAAACAATCAAATCCAGCTAGAATATTTTCACGAGGTAGACATAAAAATACAGACGTGATTTATGTTACACAGAGATATACACAAATTCCAAAAGTAATCAGAGATAATTGTAACATTTTAGTTGTGTTTAATGGCGTAGATAATCATACTCTGCAGAATATTTATTATACTTGGTGTTCAGGCGACATGGACATGAATAAATTTAAAAATTTCTTTCAAAAGCATAAGCCGCTCCATTTGGTTTTGTAACGATAAATTTACACGATCCTAGGTCAAGATATCGCAACGGACTTGATATAATTTTTGGATAAAAATCATAGCAGTAGTAGAGCTAATTTAGCTGAGTGTGGTTCTCCAATACTCATTATTGATAATATCTATAATGGCTGTTTAATTTATAGCAGCAGTAGAGCTGCTGAAGGACATACGCGTAGTGACCAGATTGTGAAAAAATCTGGTCAATTAAAGAAGTTTTCATTATTAAGGCAAAAATGTTTTTTTAAAACCCTCGTAGGAACCCTTAATTTTCAAAAATAAGGTCTCTACAAAGTTGTAGGGTCCAGCTCTACTGCTGCTTAAAGGCTATAAACTTTCAGTTAATAACATGTTATTTATTTTTTTCTGTCAGAATGCATCTAACGCACACATGCAGTCTAAACAAGGGTGGGCCAAATTTGTTCAAATCCTTTCAGCAACAGAACCTTATTATGATATAATTTACAGTTGTGTAATAATACAATGCCAATAACTTGGTATAATTAATTGAAAAGTGACTAGTTTTCATGTCAACTAGTTTAGGTCTATTTCAAGAGAAATATGTAAGAATTCCTTCAAAACAGGGGATATGAATTTTTTAAATTTTTAGGTTGATAGCATTTTAGTTGTTTTACAATATTTTTCTCAATGAAGATTCGCTTGAGTCAAGTGTTTCGTTGCTATTTTGTGTACTTTTTGAAAATATATTTTAATGGTATTATGCAATCAAAAAGGTCTGCTATCAAGTGGAACACGTTTTCCAGTTGTATTATTTTTATAGACCATTTAAAAAGTAATGAATTTGATGGGGAATCTTGACAAGGAAATTTACCAAGAGAAATTAATATCGCTACAGTAAGTAACACTGGTAATAATGATCACGAAAATAATAACAACAATAGTAAAGGTGTTAACTCTAATCGAAATAAAGCATTTTATCATTAAAAAAATCAGAAAAGAAAAACGAGGAAGAATCCGGTAAGTATATATTTAATTAGCCTTCATTATTGCGACTACCTGAATTAATTGCCAATACTAATTACCGTGACAATTATGGGCTCTTACCTTTTGGTCACCTGTCAGAAATCTGACATCGAGTTGTGAGCTGTCACTACTTGAGACATTTGCACGCTTCAGTGGTTCCAAAAAATCGATGGCGTCGTTCTTTTAGCACACTGCCAACTGCTGCCATGCATTTTTTTTAATTTTTGAGACAATGTTCTCACAGAGTAACTTTTCTCATCTTGCCAAAAAGAAACAAAGTCTGTCATGCATACCAGTATAAATTCTGACTCAAAATGCAAAATTGTATTTCTTGCATTGGCTCAAAACCTATACGGTTGTATTTCGAGCTTTATCAGGATAACTGTTTAACATTTTACAATGCAGAGATCTGATTCCAGGGAAGCTTTGTTGGACTTTGACCAAATGGAGATGTCGGATGGTAAGTGTAGCAATATACTGTAGAATATCGCTTTTATAGTAGTGATGGTAGTTGAAGAGGTAACAGTACTAGTTATTAGTTTTATATTTAGAAATATGTTCAATGTCATAAGAAATAAGCCTTTGCTTACATCTAAGACCATTATAATTAAGAATATAATTATCTGCCTACCTCCTTCTAGGTGAATATTGCTTCGGGCGAACCTTAGAAACAGATACAACTCAATGTTTCGCAATGACATTATTATACACCTACTTAATGGGAATTTCTTGTTAAGTTCGATATTAAATCTCGTTAAATATTATGATTGTGTACAGTTAATTCTCATTTTCCGATATGATGATTATTGTTATTAGTTTTATATTTAGAAATATGTTCAATGGCATAAGAAGTTATTTCTAATTCTTTTTGAGAAATGTATTTTTACGTCTGTGTGTCTGGCTCTCCGTCTGTCTCTCTGTCTGTACGGAAATGTTTTCAATTACTTCAAGAGCATAGAGCATATTATCACACGTTTACATTCCTGACAGTTGATAATTAAGTTTGGTTATTGAGATGAGGAAAAAAAATATTTTGTTTGTTTTGTTTTGGTAATTGTTCCTTCATTGATCATTAAATAATGGAATGAAATTCATATGAAAATTTTACACTTTTGAAATAAGCCTTTACTTACATTTAAGACCATTATACTTTAGACTATAATTATCGGCCTACCTCCTTCCAGGTAAACTTAGAAACAGATACAAGTCAATGTTTCGCAATGACGTTATTATATACCTACTGAATGGGAATTTCTTTTAAAGTTCGATATTAAATCTCGTTAAATACTATGATTTGTGTACAGTTAATTCTCATTATCCGATACGATGATTATTGTTATTAAATAAATCAGCTAGTTAGTGGTTCCATTTCTAGGATTAAAACTATTTTGTCCAGCCTAATTGGAGAGGACAAATATTGCCAGAAAGTTGATTGAGTTTCAATAATTGAGTTCAGTTTTATGATGAGTAGAGGCTGTCATGTTGTATTAATAACAGGGTAGCATCCGGTATTACTACCACGCTGTCGAGGGCGGTACACCGGACCAAAACTGTATACATTTAAATGTGTAGTAAAATTATCAACGTTAGAAAGGCTGCTTACGTATTTTCATTGAAGTTTGACTGCTTACATATTTTCATTGAATTTTAAGCGTTTACATATTTTCATTGAATTTTGACCTAGAAAAGTCGGTAGAAAATGACCTATTTCTCAGAACAACAAAGAAGCTATGATCGTTGTCTGAATTCAGTTTTAGTAAAGGTCTATAATATCAATACGATGAGCTTACATTATTTTTTTTTACATTTCTGAAGACCGAAGCTCCATGTTGGAAACAATTTATACGTACCTTTATTTGTATTAATTTACAATGTAATGGCCGCTATCAGATTTCGAATCCATAATTGGAATAAATCTATTCTACTAAGATTTTCCATGGATTCTGGTACAAAATAGCGGCCAGTTCAAAACGTATGGTCAAATAGGTAGACACTGAGTATAAATTAAGTAATATTCATGAGTTATAAAGTCGATGAAAACTGATTATAGATGAATGATCGGGGATTGATAGAAATCGTCCTGAGAACACGAATGTTACCGATGTTACTTTTTGTTTCATAATTTTGAAAAGTTATAGATTTCTCAATGGTTCATAAAGAAACTCAGTAGCTCCCTGATCCATTTCCTTTTTCAAGCACCTTGCACCACTTTCATTTACAGTCAATATACGCCTGATATAAAAATCGACATATTTCAGGGTCATCCTGTTATGAGTCTACAGATGTGTCTGATACTGAACCAGTCAAATCATCTAAGAACAGAGAACGTTGCACAGATGAAGTGGAAATGATGCATTTCCGGAGCTTGTACGCTCTAGGCCACAGCCTGAATTTCATCACGGAATTTCCGGAGCTATGCGACGTCAAATTTCTGGTTGGAGAAAACGAGGTTCCAGTCTATGGGGTCAAGGCCGTTATTGGAACGAGAAGCAGGTACATCACAGACTCATTTGAATATCAGAATTAGACTGTTCATATAAAGGCACGCGTTATTTTCGGGTGGTTGAGAAGGAAGTTGGAAGAAAAATGTAACTGTTTTCATAATTTAATTTCATGCAGACAAGTTAACAAGGGTGGAAAATCTCAAACTCTGTTAGCATGATAAATATTAAGATCTGCGTTTGACACAAAAATCTACCCGTTTTTATCACAAAAGTTTTTGAAAGTTAAGACACAACAAGGTTGTTAAGGTTTCATCTTCGATGCCTAGACCA
>JAECUM010036859.1:0-35914 GCA_016617855.1 Megalonaias nervosa | reverse complement strand
GATTTTTAGACGATATCATTATGATTTGGAGTTATTCATTAGAAGACCTTTATTATTTTATAGACTGTTTAAACAAATTACATCCAACAATAAAATTTGCATTCAATGTGTCTAAAACAAAAGTATCATTTTTGGACGTAGAGGTCGCGAAATATGAAAATAATGACATCACTACCATGGTTCATGTTAAAAACACGAATATTCATCAGTATGTTGAATAATCTTCATGTCATCCTAAATCATGTAAAACCGGGATACCATAAAGTCAAGCAAAAATATATAGAAGAATTATTTCGGATGAAACTGTTTTTCAATCATCTTTGACTGAGTTAGGTCAGCATTTTTTAAATAGAAATTACCCAGCTGACATCATGAATACTGCTTTTCAAAAAGTATCTTCTCTTACACAACTTGAATCTTTACAATCATAAATAGAAATGAAGATATAATTCCTTTTGTTATTGAATATAATCCAAGTTTGCCTAATATAGGTAAGATTATCAATAGATATTGGGATTTATTAAAATTATCATGTAAAGCAAGTGTTAAATCGCTACACGAAAGCAAACCCACACTTGCTTATCAAAGGACTAAAAATCTTAAAGATTTCCTAATTAATTCTAAACATAAAAAGCATCATATATAAATGTAATAGGCCTAGATGTTCGCACTGTTCTTTTGTTGATAAAAATATTTCTTTCAATAATAATAATACGAAAGAAACACTTAATATGCATTGTGATACTAATTGTGCAGCATCAAATCACATGCATAAAAATGTGGCATCCAATATATTGGACAAACAAGTCAACAAATATTTAAACGTATGAACCAACATAGATCAGACGTAAAAAATTATATCGATCAATCATTTTCATCTCATGTTGCCGCACATTTTAACAAGAGTTCCTATACTTTGCTAGATTTCTCCTTCCAACCTATTTTTATAGCTGATTCTGAGATGGAACGTCTGCTAAATTAAACCTATTGGATTCACCGTCTTAAGACGGTATATCCAAAAGGTCTTAATTCCAAAACTCTATACGATATTCATTAATCAAACTTTGTTTTTGAATTATGTCCCCTGTTTACAATTAGTTAAGAATATTTTTTATATTATTCTAATTTACAGAGTAACTTAAGTAGTGAAAGTATAAACTAAAGTAATAAAAATAAGTTTACTGATTCTTTATAAACGAAAGGGCATTTTAAAATTAATTCAACATATGATTAATTATTTATAAAATACTTATTTATTTTATGATTATAAGTATTATGCACACCATAATTTTTTTTAATTATATAATTTTAGTTCTTATGAAACATTGAACATTCGTCAATAATATATCGAGGTATAATATATTATTGTTTTTTTAAAAAAAGTGTGCATTATACATAATAAAACTATTAACAAAACTGTTTATCTCTATTTATTTATAAATTATATGTATGAAAATGTGCTGATATTTGCAATGGCTTAATTCAGAGCAGAAAGACCCGGAGATGTACATGTGATTATTATATGAGTACGTCAGAACTTTAGCTTCCATTATTGTGGTCATTTCTGACTGTAGCCGAATAAATAGTGCATGCGACCTCGAAATCAAGACAGATCAAGACTTGGACAAAATGTCGTCTGCAAATCCGGATAAGTATTTTGTGGTTAAACGGCAAAATAACAAAGATTTTAATGAGATTCAGAAGAGTGCAAAAGTTGCTAGAACTGATAGTTTGGATGGGACAGTAGCCAAGTGTAAGAAAGTGTGTGATGCCTGGCTTAGTGTTCGGAATAAGACCTTTTCTTGGATTGACAAAATTCAGTCTCACTCTGAAGGGCAAACAAGAGTTACACCGCGTCGGGCTATTCTGTGCATTTAAGGCTTCCGTCACTAATATTAGCGCATAACGCATACCGAATTCGACCGATTGACAAAAATAAAACACTGCAATGCTCACCATTTGAAAAGCGGTAATTGTCCCGCAGAATATTCTGTTCAAAATAATACTAATTTTGGACAAACGGGATACCACCCCTATGTTTTCATGACTACCGATATGTTTGCCTGTTCTGCACATGGCTTTGAAAAGATGTAATGTTTATGCATCGGGCTATGGAAATGAAATACATCACTTTGGACTCTTTCTGTCAGCATTTCAGCCGATGAACTAGGTCATGTTTATGGCTGGTTTTACAGAATTCATCGTAACAATTCCACTAAATGCAAGAGCTATTAAGCAAACTAAACCGATCTTGTAAATAATAATTAGTAAAAGTTCATTATTTTATAAAAAAAAAAAATAAAAATAAATAAGCTATGATGTTGAAGAGGAACAATAATGAATAGGATGTAATGTATTTACAACGTCTCGTTTATGGGGAAAAATTACTAAAGAATTTAGAAACAGACTATACACCCGGGAATTTCTTGATAATCCGTCAGAGATGCAAGTTGACAAATTGGATAGCAGACGATAAAGTAGGTGTGGGACAACTTCTTGCAAAGTTAGAAACTTGGATTAAGATACAGCATGTTCTAAGGCAAACAATTCTGTCATTTAAATAATGTATTTATTTGTATGATCGTAAAGAAAAATATTAAATTGGTTTATCTGGGTTAAAAGTCCAAGAAGGTCATGGAGTGGGTCTTCATGTTGACATTTTAGAAGTCACATTTTCATACTCATTTAGAATAGAAATGTGGGATATTTTTGCACACTTTATAAATATCACTTTACTTAATTAAAGGACCAGGGTTCTTTCTTGATAAAAAAAAATTGGATTTTCAACCCAAAAAAACCCCATAATCTAATATTTACAGAAATGGCGTATCGTTGCGCGGAATTACCCGACGCGCAGAGTAGACCGACACGGTTGTACATGTCAGTGTTATAAAGAATATGAAAATTAAACTCAATGGCAACCAACAGTTCTTCTAATATGCAAAGTTCAACATTTTCTGGGAGGGGACTGCAAATTTTGCAGGTGGGACTCCTATTTTTACCAAAATGGGAGTCCTGGACTCCTAGTTTTAAAATCCTAGCGAGACCTCTTATATATATATATATATATATATTATATATATATATATATATATATATATATATATATATATATATATATATATATATATATATATATTTCAAACATTGTTTCGATGTTGCCAGTCTAATAGTCTCCTTGTACTTAATGATAAAATACCAACCATTTTCAAATAGTCTCAAGAAAATTATAATTCTTACATCTATATTCTTGCTACATAAATTGACAAAGGAATCATTCTTTCCTCTGTGCTTCTCATATATATTTAATTTATATTGTGTGCTTAATTTTTTTCCGTGGTTGTAAGTTGTAATCAGCATGCTTTCGTAGTTTTCTCCGTTACTGTAAGTTGTGAAAAAAAAACAAAAAAAAAACAAAAAAAAAAAACATGTTTACGTTGCAGACGTTCAAAGTCAGTCTTGTTTACAGTTAGAGTAGGTGACCGTGACCTTGACTTTTAAGAAACAATAGCATTTGCAACTGCTCTGTTATAATTCTGTTGCTTATATTTCACCACAACAATCAGAAATAACGTGCCCTTACTCTTACAATGAGTGCACGCGAGAAGAGATAAGGATTTATGAACCTTCTTTTCAGACACTGGATTCTTCACAGTTATACCAGTCAGTTTGAGACTTGTAAGTACACAAACAAGACTTAAACGCTTTCTTAACATACACTTGTTCAGATGATGATTTACTTAAAATGGAACCTTGTGTGTCAATGAATAATGATCAGCTGTACTACCTGCATTCTGTAAGTTTCAACCCCTTTGTTATAAAGGTGAGTTCTAATGTTACTCCTGACACTATTCTTGAATCGAAATGAGTTTTCTTAGTTTGTCATAATCTTTGTCAGCCACCTTGGCTGTGCACCAAGTATCCAATTCTCGCCATCTATACAGCTTTCATGCTTTTTTTCCCTGCAAACTCGCCATGAATCTGATTAGCTTCCCTTGTACAATTTCTAAACCTTGACGATAGGTCTCAGACACTAACTCATAAACATTAAAGATATGTTCTTTTTACTTTGACGATAGGCCTCAGACATTAACTCATAAACATTAAAGATATGTTCTTTTTACCTTGACGATAGGCCTCAGACATTAACTCATAAACATTAAAGATATGTTCTTTTTACCTTGACGATAGGTCTCAGACATTAACTCATAAACATTAAAGATATGTTCTTTTTACCTTGACGATAGGTCTCAGACATTAACTCATAAACATTAAAGATATGTTCTTTTTACTTTGACGATAGGCCTCAGACATTAACTCATAAACATTAAAGATATGTTCTTTTTACTTTGACGATAGGCCTCAGACATTAACTCATAAACATTAAAGATATGTTCTTTTTACCTTGACGATAGGTTTCAGACATTAACTCATAAACATTAAAGACATGTTCTTTTGCAGCATCATAATCATTACATTGTTCTGTTGGCAAGAAAATGTAAACATAGAAAGCTTGACCACTGAGTACATTTTGTGATAGCAAAGTCTAGTACCTTCTTGGCCATTTCATACGATAAGCAACGTTCTCATAATGAAAACAACAAAAACCGATCCACTTAATTTTATCTAAACGTTGGAACCATCCTAAACTGACTAGTAACCTAAAACAACACGTCCTTTTTTGAGGAATCTAATTTCTCCTGGATAGGATCGGCAATAAAATTCTCTACTTCGGATGTCATGGTGAAAGCTTGATGGTTTCACTGTCAATTTCCCAGCTATGAAATCAAAATATCAGAGACTACTAAAATTCAAACAACGAAATTCTAAGTTCATAAACTATTGCTTGAAATGTCAAAATCTCTGAAATATTAAAATTTTAAAAATATTCAAATAAATTCAAATCCTGAAACGAGCTACCCTAATTATCCTCAAATATCTTGGGACAATATTCCAGTTATCATGTTATGTACTAGCGGCTTACACAACGTCACAAGATAAGGATAAACCCAACAAGCATTAAATTTTCCAAAATATAAATTTATTTCCCTAAAATATAAAATCAAACAAAGTGAAATAATTTAAACTAAATTACAGTATGTATGAATTCCTATATTTCCTAAATGTACTATCAATTTCACATTAATCTGGAAAAGAACCAAAGGTATTCCGAATGAAGGTTGTGATGTGCTCATATACTAATGTGCTAGCACCACTAAAAATCACTGTTTTAATATCCAAATGTATTTCATCAAGGTAATCGAGTGAAAGTTGAATGTCACTCATGTCCTTAAATGTTTCACGTAATCCAGCGAAATTAATTAAATATTCAAGTCCTTGAATAATTTCATAATAGTCCAGCAAGGTACTGTCCTTTTAGAATAAAGTTTTCAGCTCTGCAATTTCAACAAACAGATTACAGATAAATCAAATTTCTTCTCATGACTATTACAGAACTGGCAATAGATGAAAAAATTATAACGCATTGCTTTAATTATGTATATCATTACCTAATGGGTATCAAATAAACAAATCCGAATAATTAGAAGAGATTCCCGAACATTTAAATCATTTTCTTGTAAAATATATTGACAGTTATAGTCTGTCTTTGTAAGTTTTTGAGCCAATCAACAACTAGGGCGTGCATGATATCTCTGCAGAACAAATGTAATCCTAGGATCACATGATGCTGACGTGACCTCTATTCAAATAATTCGTTGTCCTACTCTGACACGAACTTGGTAATCGACCTTGATTTATGAACAGAATTTTTACAACGTGCTGTACATGTATAGTATAAGCCAGCCACTGAATTAAAGAATTAATAATTAAATGTCACAAGCCCTAATGACTTGAATGACTTAAATAAAACAGAGAGAGAGAGAGAGAGAGAGAGAGAGAGAGAGGTGCCAAAAACAAGAAAGCAAAACAAATATCTAAAACAAGGTCTAGAGCTCAATGGATTTTCTTTTTTTTTTTTTTTACAAATCTGCAGTACTGTATTAATTCACATCTGAGAAGTAATTGTCATACATTATTAACGTTTCAGAACGTATATTTTTTGCATTCGAAGGAAAATGAAATCATTACATCAATAAATTATATTTTGTACGAAACTTTTTACGTCAATAAGTTATATTTGTGAGAAAAATCTATGCATCAATAATTTATAAATGTATTTGTAAGAAAATTTCTAAATCAGTAAGTTACATTTGTAACAAAATCTATTCATCAGTGAGTTATGTTTGTAAAATAAATCTATACATCAGTGGGTTTATTTGTAAATGTATTAATTTAATATATGCACATTATTTCAGGTTTGCAAAAGAAGAAGAAAAAGAAAGAAAGAAAAAAAACACATCAATTTTAGTATTTATATTAAATTAGCACATCGGTGGAAATCAGCTCTACCTAACCACAATACGATATATCTACGAGACTTCGTCAATGTGCTAAAGGCCCATGAGGGACATAGAAAACTATAGTTTGCACGAGTCCTAAAGAAAAGTCAGATGCTTCAGCGCTTCAAAGGCTGTCCAGATTTATATTAATTTCAGTAAAGGAATCAAATAAAAGAATGTAGCATGTGTCATCCGCAAGATTATTAAAGACAGTATGTAGGACAGATAGGTCACCTTCGTTCCTTTTGACTATATTGAGACGTTCATCAATATGATCTAATACGACAAAGAAGCTGCTCGACGGATTTCTTGGGTACTTTTGGGAGTTACACCAATAAAGGACAATTGCTATATCATCAATACTTGAAGTTGTGACTTACAATCGAATCAAGAGATGAACATTTCTATTTTCTTTCCAGAGTAAACAACTGGATTAGAAAGTTACAGTGAAAATGAAGAAGAAAGTAACAAACTCAAAGGACAATCGGAATACCTCAGGGAAATCTTTAGGGTTCAACCCTGTTTGTGATATATTGACATCCCGAATACAATATGTGGTTGAGATGTTTGATGACGATCTTCATCAATATGGACAAAATTCACAGAAGAGTCAGATGAAGGGGAGTATTTATAACTTTCTTAATGTTATACATACCAGTAGTGTTTGACACACCGTATTCATCGAGAACCAATACCAAATATACGGTTGGTTTGTTTATACGACTAGTCGATGAAATAGTACCATAAGAATCATACGGTGTAAAGAGTGTATCTGGTATACAACGTCTGTCATCCTCAATATACTAGACTGACTTATAGAAGGTATTCTGAAAATATTCTTTGTATGGACTCCGGTGTACTAGATTTGAAACCTTCCCTTCATTGCCAAGTCTACCCACAAGCAACGTTTGTAGTGTATTTCATCCGAAAACTGTAAGGTTTATATGTTTGTATGTTGACACAGTTCTTTCTTCCACACACACACACACACACACACACACATGTATATAACCAATATTTTGGGGGAAATTGACAAATATCCGTATAGAGTAATGCGAGAACATTTAAATGGTCTATCTCTTTGGTGTCGTCCTAATTTCACATCTTATTCCACTCTCGGTTTTCGGGAACATATCATACTCTATAAATCCGATCACCTTTCCACTTATAACACTTGCTTACCCGGATACAATATCACAGTGAGCATGATTTACTTTATAATTTTCTCTCACATACATTACAAATGTATTCCGACGAGTTTCACGGCATCAGTGTGTATTTCTATACGTAACATTCTCTTGATCTCTAAACGTTTTCAGGTTAAAAAGTTCCATGACAACCTTAATGCACTAAAACTCATAATGTGATATTTCGGTGATGAATAGAACTTTTCTATTTTGGTGGTAAAGTCGTTTCATTAAAGCCCCAATGCTGCCACGGTTGCGACAGGTTGATCCTGGCAAATAATTTCTTGGTGCAGTATCATCTCTGATGAAACAACATAACGTCAAAATCAGACGAGGACATACTGCAATTGATCGCGATCAGGCAATCGTTGAACGATTTAATGGAACACTTGCTGAGCGGTTATTTGGATATCAGTATGCACAGGAAATATCCTTGTACAAAGTTCAGAAAGACATGAGATCTTGTGAATGGGTTGCAAGACTACCAAGTGTGATAGCTGCGTTAAATAGTGAAATTACTCGTGCAATTTCTATGAAACCAATCAATGCGATCACAAAAAACATATACCAATAGAACGACATGACTCCTTCTCAAAACAACCAGTACTAGGTAATGTGACTGTAAGATATTTATATGAACCGGGTGAACTTGAAGGTGCCAAAAAAAGAGCAACTGATCCTATTTGGAGTTTGACCACACATAAAATTTCCAGTGTGGTAAGATCCACGGGTAGACCTGCAATTTACAGACTAGATTCAACTGCTCCTCAACGTGGATTTGTACGTAAACAATTACAAGTAATTCCTGAAGATACACAATTACCACCGACTTCCACCTTTGTGAAAGGAGTGCACCAGCGCCCTGACGTCGATTACATTCAAGACAGGTAAGCATCACATTTTCGCGTGTGTGACCAAGACTACTATTAATTCTATCCACGGTGAATTGTTTTGGATTATTATTCGAATACTGCAACAACATTACTGTGTTACAACTCGTACAATGATTATTCTGTTGTTGTTTCAATATCATGATAAATTCAGCATCGAGATCAAAGTCGCGATTATTTTTTTTTCTGTCACATTGCTTATAACTAGCTAATTTTTTTCTACTATATCATCGCCATTGGCAGCAGTTTGATTATTATTTACTGTGAAGTCTGTGAGAACCCTCTGCAGCTGAGATATTCTTCTGACTCGAGACACTGCGAGATAAACTAAATTTGACCATTCAATACGATCATCGACAATCCAGATATTTGTATTGGAAATAGTTAATCCCTGTGACAAATGAATCGTTATAGCATATCCTAGAGTCCATGGAGTTTTGTCCATCGTTAACGCGCTCTCAACAGCATTCACAAGAACTAATACAGTATCATTTAGTATAAGATTTTGTTTGACATTAATTCCAGGAATTTCAACATCGATATTCTATCGTCGCGTATCTGCTTGGCGATAACACGATGGTACAGATAGATTTAAAAAATTTCTTTATGTAACAGAAATAATTGCTGTTGAAGTATATCACGAATTATCTTTCTGCTTGCAACTATCAAATCAGCAGGACTCCATAAATTCCAAAAATCATTTATATGTGTTTCTGGAATTACTTCACGCATTATTTCACACTGAATCCTGTCTGGTTGTAGACTGATTAATTTCTTAAACCCTCTTAATTCTGGATCAATTGATCGGTAATCATCAGTTATTTCTTCGTAATAATCGACAAACGTTTTTAACCATTCATGCTTAGATGATCCAACAAAAGGCGGCGGTTGACCATGATCACCACACATGATCACAGCAGTACTCTTTGTCAATAACCAATCAAGAAATATTTTTAATGTCTCTAGCGACACGGTGCGTATTTCATCCCAAATAATGATCTCAGGAATATATATTCGTTCAGGAGTCCATGCGTCTCCGCACCATCTAAAGAAACTATGATAAGTTTGAGATTTTACTTCACGTTCGATCATTTCTCTGGCGAGTCTATGTGTAGGTGTCAAAACAACCATGTCAAGATTGCGTAATAATTCAATCGCACGCGTTGTTTTACCACAACCATCACTCCCGTTAAGAGAAATAGTTTTATATCTAGCTACGGGATCATATACCAATGGTGCTGTTGATAGTAATGACACTTGATTATTCCTGTGGGTATATATATATATATATATATATATATATATATATATATATATATATATATATATATATATATATATATACTATATATATATCCTTAGATTCAAAGTCGGCTGATTCAGAATAACTAAGTATCTTTTCTCGCTTTATTCTCCATTCGCCCCATGATGCATCGGTACCAATCTTTAACAAATCCGCATATTTTTTATTCACATAAAATGAATCTGTTTCAACTTTACCCGCGGTATCAGGAAGTCTGTTTATCATCGACAATAAATTTATCGAAACATATGCTAACATCGAAGATCTTAAATGAGTAAACTGTGGTGAGTCACCATCAGTGTAGCCCACAATTGTACCTAATTTAGCTCCGTCCGACAAGTAAGCATTATTCCGGCTTATAAATGTGCCTCTCTCTCTTGTATCAGTAATTATAAAATCAAGTTAGCATCGTGGATGATTAGTCGACAGCAATGTTGTATAAGATCACATGAACCACCCTGAGTAAATTTACCGATTATTTTTCTACCGATATCCTTTGCAAGTTTATTTTCATATTCAATTTCATCGGGATTATTGTCAAAGATTTCGTCGAGAATAGTTTTCTCTCTGACATCGTCAGAGGGTTTGGTAGCCAGACTTGTTTCTGTGGACGATATGATATTATTGCTTCACTTTCAGTTAACGATACTAAAATTCCATCATCAAGCATATATCATAATAGCACTATTGGAGCCCAACATTTTTCTGAAAAATGACGGCCAAACCGAACATAAACAATAGGATGGATATTTTCCGTGAACGAAAACGATTCAATACAAGCAAATCCAGTTAAGTCAAAATCTGGTAAGGTCCATTTATCGCAGCTCTGGTCATCTCGTGTGTTGGATGTCCAAATTGCTTAAAGTATTCAGAACACTCTCCCATTCCAAGAAAACTTCCAGAATAACATGCAACCATATCAACTGAGAAAACATCCTTACAATCGTATTTAGTATTTCACAATCCGCCGTGTCCGTATTTGACACAGCTGTGTTGGACATCTTCAAGAAATTCCGATCTTGTCGGCGACCACGAATTTTTCTCCTGAGCAAACTGAGCAGCAACTGACGGAACGGTAAAACAATTACTGAGTAATTGTTCAGCATCATCGGTATATTTCGACGCAAGATTTTTCATTTCTTCGTGGAGAGATTCTGCACGATAAATGTCTCCGGAACTTTGAAACAACCATACAGATACAGGATCGCTTTTACTAATTTTATTTATAAATTCGAAAATATCACTGTCACAAAATTTAACAGTTCTCTCTCGTGGAAATATTGTTACGTCGTTCGTCCACGCGTGCGCGTTATAATCAATGATCTCTATCGAAGTTCCCTTCGATTTATATTTCGATTCGTATAAAATCCCGCCGGTTATTGTTTTCACCCTTATCAGAAATTTTAATTTTTTTCAAGCTCGGCAACGTCGTTGATCGTAGCTCCATGTTCCTTAACATGCTCAGCCCACCCATTTACATTTTTATGTCTTAAATCTGTTAAGCCATTTCCACGTATCGTGTTTGTAAAATGTTCTGTAAATCGCTCAGCTACACAATTCAGCGTCGAAAGTTTCATCGGTTTGCGATCATCGACGCTAGGTTTATCATTCAGCCGATATATCGCATAAACAACTGCCGTCACAGGATACGCTCGTTCATGATATGGTTTGTCAATACCAGTTAACGCTCACTGGGGCCCTGAGTGGCCGAGTGGTCTAAAGCGCTGTTCGTCACGGATCACTGCCATCTCACCTCTGTCTGCCTGGGTTAGAGTCTCGGATTCGGCCAATGTGGGTATGTGAGAAAGCTTGCCAGTAGCTTCTTGTGGGTCGGTGGTTCTTTCCGGGGCTTTCCCGGATTCTTTCTCCACCATTAATACTGGTCGCCATGTATAGCCTATCGTGTGCTGAAAAATGGCGTTAAACCCTACAACAACAACAACAACAACAACAACAACAAAAACCAGTTAACGCTCCTGGTTTGGAAGTTTTACTTAACTTTACAATATCTCCAGTGTGATGTAATCGAACATGGTCACGTTTGTCACGGATAATCCAGGTATCGTCTAGCTGCACAATAAATTTTATTCTAAAAAAGTATCTTTGTTTGTCGAGATAATTAATAATCGTCGCTGCTCGTTGGTCATTCCATGTAGCACCTACCTCGCGCATGATTCTGAATGTTGACCACACATGAGCCGCGACATCGTCGCAAAATTCCTCCTTGGCTTCACGGATACGATTGATTAGAGTCTTATTCGTCAGCATAAGCGATACCATGCTTGTTGACGTTAACTCGTTCGAATCGCCAACTTGGTGGCGCATTCTGTCAAGATCGAATCTAGCTTGAGAAGGCTTGATTGCAGATAATCTCGTAAATTCCTCCATTGTTAAAATTAAGGCAAATATATATTTAAATTGAAGTTTAGTTTATAATATATAATGATTCAAGGAAAGAATAATTGTAAGTGGTTGATGATTGGTTCTGCAACTCCTTGTAACAAAACTTACATAAATGAATTTTGTGGATGACACCTACAAAGCGTGCGACGAGGGAGTCTAGGACCAAAACCATGTTTAAAATGTAGCAAAGGAGTCTGGGGAAAAACGCAGTTGTGTGCAGAATGCGGTGGTAAAAAAAAATAGAGAGCTGAAACGATATTATGATTAAAAAAAAAACAACGCCGGCAACGGCGTCGCTGATGTAAAAAACGCTGAGGATTATCTCGCCAGATTTTCACGCTAATAAAATAATTATTTAGACATAAATATTACTATATAAATGGAGGAAAAAGAATTTGTAACACATCCCATAAATACAAATTATGAGGCGTCTCGTGATGGTGTAATTAGGAACTAGCGACTAAAGAAACAGTCGGTTTAGTTGATAATGCTGGTTATCTCAGATTTACTGATGAAGAAAGATCTATCTGTCATAAATTTATAGATCAATGTTTCCACGGATTGACCGAAAGGGTCTTGTGATCGATCATATTGATTCAGATTTAAAAAATAATTATTTAAATAATTTACGACCTATTATACAAAGTCAAAATTGCAAATTTTGAAATACTGGCAGTAATAATAATCGCTCAAAATCAGTCATATCTATGAATATAGAGACAGGCGAAGAAATATTATTTCCATCGACGTATGTAGCTGACAACCATTTCGATATTTGCCCGGTTTCAGTACAACGTAACGCAGGCGGTATAACAAATATAAACAAAAAATAACATACCAGTATCTCCCGACTGCGTCCGTCATTTCTGACTTTAGATGAAGGGAGATAACTCTGCTGGGTAAAAGATAGAGCGATTAAAGTGTTATCTCATTTGTATTTTACAATAGTATTCGCTCATAAATGAATAAATTTTTGGATAGTTTTCTTCCATCATGTCACAGATAAAATGACCAGATCAGAACATTAAAATATAATAATATTTCAGTATTTCACTCCTGAAGTAAGACAGAGAAATTTAACGTTTAACTCGTCATCGACACAGTCTAGATATAATCAAAGGAAATAACTCTGTCAATGACTTTGTCCAATGACGAAGTCATTGACGAAGGTAGTGCGATTAAGATGATTGTGTTTTTCAATAATAAAAAATAAATTAATTTTAGTTGGGTTTTTTAAGAAACATTATCTTTGTTTTTCTAAATCTGTCAGGTTTCTTGCTTCCTTCAGATTTTGTGAGGGATAATAATTAAGAAAAAAGAGAAAAACTGACAGCATATAAACCACGCCCGCTGTGTAAGCTACTTTTGGATTTCCAAGTATTGGTCAGCTTATATAGTATATGACCCTTATTACTATTGGGGGGTCCACCCTATTTTGCTCGAACTTTAACAGACAAGCACACCCTCCGACCATGTCACCACGTGGTGGGTGCTAATTTGCACTCCCCGGGGTTGTTCGTGGGAGGGTGTGCAGAAATCTGTTGAAATTAGAGAAGGCCACCCTTTTGCGTGTGAGTATGTGTACATTTAATGTATATGTATATATGTAAATACATGCAAATGAGAGATAACTTCACCAATGTAAGTAAAAATCTCTGAGGATGAAATCATGAAACAGCGACACTGTTCTGACACAGATTGGCCAATGGGAACTTTAGCGCAAGAAATGAGCTCATGAAACGGTGGCACAGTTCTGACAAAGATTGGTCAATGAGAACTTTAGCACCGTAAGTGAGTCAAAGTGGAGGTGTATATTGCATTCCCGGAATTACAGGTGCCAGAATTACGTGCATATGCCGTCCTTAGTTTGAAATCCAACGTGGTGTATGTCATCGATCTGTGCTAATTGCCTGACTAGACATTGGAGGTCGAGTCGCTCGGATCGCCCTCTGGACCTGCTAAAATGTCGTTTGGCCATCTAGGGGTTCACTGGGGGTTGTGTCTGCGCTTAAATTAGCACTGATCAATACAGATGCCTGTTGGACGTAAAATTGTATATACTGTACATAATTGTTAAGATTGTATATACTGTATATAATAGTTGAGATTGTATATATACTGTAAATCTGCGTTGTGCCGTCCTTATATACTCTAAATACATTCCTGGTTGAAGAATACAAATATTTCTTTTATTTTCAATATATATTTATTATATTATGAATTTCGAAAATGTTAATGCTATTATTTATGAGATTTAAAAATTCATGATGAACGTATACAAATTTCTGATAAACTTGATCCTGAAAAAATTGTTTGTGATTTTGAATCATCACAAGAACAAAGATACCAAGGTAGATATAAATTACCAGCCTAATACCGGTTCATTAAATTGCTCCTTGCGACCGTCGATGTTACAGAAGTTGAACAATTCGTTTCACTCGCACACGCGATTGAGAAAATTAGATCAGAATTGTCTCACGAATACGAAACAAAAAAGATTGTGAATGCGCGTGTAAGACAGTTGAGAAAGATTATGTCCGATTGTAAACCCCATGAATCTGTCAAGGACGAAGTCAGGGACAAAGTCAATGACGAAGTCATTGAGTGAAAGTGATTGTAACAGCTAAATACAGTGAAAGTTGTAACGGATTGTGAAAGTGAAAGCGGTGACAACGTCACTGGTAACAGCTAAACAAAGTGAAAGTATGAAACAAGGGAAATAATTCATTTATGACAATAGTCAAAGAATATTTATTATTTTTATTTTGATAATAATATTTATTCAGAATCAGATTATAATATTTATTTTTATTCAGAATCAGATTGCAATATTCATTTTTATTCAGATTATAATATTTATTTTTATTCTGAATCAGATTATAATATTTATTTTTATTCTGATAATGATATTAATTCTAATATTTTTAAGCTTATCAAATTTAATGCAAGAATCTGTATAATTCAGAATTTGATCTCTATCACACACAGTCGTAATAATATGTTCTCGTTGCAGTTCATTTAACTGTTCCTGCGTTAACAAATAGTTTTCATCGCCGTATTCATCAATAATTATATTAACACTAAATTTTTCTGTGTGTGGGAGTGTCAAGATTGTTATGACGGCATTTTCGAGTACCTCCTTGTTGTATACAAAAACTCTCACGTGTTGGTACATTATATAATACGACATAAATAATTGTTTGTGTGTACGCTCATAGAACTTCGGCTCAGAAACAGATTTTACAAAATCCTCTATGAACGTGAATATCTACGTTGACGCTCTTGGCGTTCTACGAATGCTACGTGAAGATCTATGATGACGTTCTACGAACGCGCATACAGATTTATATTCAAAAATTCTCCTCGCAAATCAATCAAGTATCCGCGCTGGTCAGTAAGTTTGAAATGTATCCGTGATAATAGCAGATAAACTGGATTAACGGGTTCTAATACAATCAAAAATTCAGGAGGTGCTTGAGGCGTAAATTTGTATAAAATGTATCCCTACTGGGCCTGACTGGATTTTTCAAGATCTACTTGATAATTGCCATCAAGTGCATCACATACAAGATTAATTGCGATCGTTGATGTGATCGCTACAACACCTGGTGATATATGATTACCTCCACCGTGAGGATCATTGTTGTGCTTGAGGATGTTTGCCGGTGGGGTTATTTTTTTCCATGATTCTAGTATCGCTGGAAAATATTCATTGGTGATATGATTGACTTTGACAAGATTTCCGTAAAATTTGAATTTTGGTAAATCAGCTTCAGATACTACCATTACCTTTGTAAACTCTTGTCTGATTGAGGGTTCGATACCGTCATTGGTATGGTGATTGGCAAATGTATATGTTGAATTAATAACGGACTGTACAAGTTTGTTGTTGGAAAAATTAAGATCATCTTCGATTTTATTTGTGTGTTTTACCTGTGAAATGCCGACGCTTTAACCACTAGGTCAAATTATGTGGTGTACAACATATAAAATGAGACCCATGTTAGCTTTAAACCGTGCTGAATTTCTAAATGTTATTGATGTAAGCGCTACTTATGATTTCTTTAGCTTTCTTTCGTCTTGTGTTCGTATAAATAAAGAGAGGCTCTTCTAATTGCCCCATACCTACATTTAAATAACACGAGAGGTCAATTTCTTATCAGAGAGCAACACTGTTCTTTCTAATTTATTATTGTGAAAGGAATTCTAATTAGTTTTAGTTGTTTTGACCAATTATAACTCAGACTAAAAGAAATGTATGCGAGAACACATTTTACACAGTTTTTTTATACTTTGTATCTGTCGACCATCAAGAACACATTACAAACAATATGTACATGTACACATTTTAGATGCTTTGCACTGTAAATCTGTCTGCCGTTATCGCTCATCGTACATTAAAATTCCACGATAGGCCAAAACGTTAAAATAACCCATGTAAATAAGAACGACGGTAGCAATGGTAAATTATCAGTAAAATTGTCGAACATAATTACTTTATTACCACCCTTTTCAACTCTTTCACGCAGTTTTAAGTCTTTCCAAAGGCTTTATTTTCTTTTTCTTTCCAGAGGCTCTATTTTCTCTTCTTTTTATGAAGAAATGTTTACTATCCCTCCTTTGTTTAAAAAAAATACTGTTTTACCACACCTAGCCGTAAAGCCAAGCGAATTTACATCCGCCGTGTGCCGTGCGTCATGCGACGTCTGTCAACGCTTGCGATTTTCAACTTCGTCCTAATGACATATGGATCAATTTCAGCTAAACGAGGTAGAGAATATTCTGGAATGAAATCTTCAAATCATGTTAGTTTCTGATTAGTGACTCTTTGGTTAGCGTACCAAACCTGAGACCAATGGTGGTGTGGGTTCAAATCTCCATCATCGAATCAGCTCGTGTCAACTACCATGGTTTGTCCTTGGGGAAAAGACTTTAATCCAACTGTCTTGACTCTGTATATCCTATTTGTTGCGCTGTGCCGTAAAACACGAAGCCAAAATCGCTTTCAATCTCGTTTACATCTACTTTTGTCTGAAATAAAAGTATTTTCCTAAACTATAGACAACCCTGCATATTCTGTTCTGATTAATCACCACGTTTGGCACAAAATGGTGGTGGAATGACTGATCTCGTATTAGCATTTTTGCAATGTTAATTGCTAATCTTATGAGAATTGCTGAATCATAATAAATTTACCCAAATGAATTCGTTTTAACGACAATAGCTTTTTAAGTTCAATGTTGCATTTCAGAATAACACCTTTGTATATCGTTTAGCTCACACAAACACGAAAATATCAATTTGAACTTTGTAGTTATTGGCTTATCTCATTTTGATATATATATATATATATATATATATATATATATATATATATATATATATATATATATATATATATATATATGTTATATATATATATATATATATATATATATATATATATGAATAAACAAGTAGAGCACTATTTTTGTAAAATGCATATATTTTTATGGAGTAGCATAGTTGACATAGATTTCCTTGATAAACAAAAATGAATTTAATCAATATAATATAATTTGGGTTTTGATATGATGCATTAAAAATCTGCCAGGATGATACTGTATTGGTTTTCGATTCGAATAAATTCCACAAACTAAAACGGACATAATCTGATTATTTCTACAATGTAGAAAAATGGTTTCAACAAATTCATTTTTCACTGATGCCTTTATCTTATCCTCAGGTGCTCACGAGGAATATGTACATTACAAAACGGGTTATATCACAGGTGTAAAAGACCATTTAGCATGTCGCTCGGTCCAGTTAGGCTTCTTCCGTCGACTGATCAGCAAATAAAACCGAGCTTCCATTTAAGAGCAAGCCATCTCATCAAAAAAGATCTTTGAAAAGTAACTTCGTCTACTCCCACTACCTTTTATAACTGTATCACACGCAACATTGTACTGCAATCATCTTTTATAACTGTATCACACAAACATTCTACACTATATCACCTTTTTATAACTGTATAACCTTGTATCACACAGAACATTTTACTGCAATCACCTTTTATAACTATATCACACACAGCATTCTGCTGCAATCACCTTAAAACTGTATCACACCCAACATTTTACTGCCACCACCTTTCATAACTGTATCACACCCAACATTATACCGCAATCACCTTTTATAACTGTATCACACATAACATTCTACTCCCAGCACCTTTTATGACCGTATCATACACAACATTTTACTGCAATCACCGTTTATAACTGTATCACACACAACGTTCTGCTCCCACCTCTTTTTAAAATTGTATCACACAACATTCTACTCCTATCACCTTATTACTGTATGACACACAACATTTTACTGAAATCACCTTAAAACTGTATCACACACATTTTATTGCAATCACCTTTTATAACTATATCACACACAACATTTTATTGCAATCACCTTTAATAACCGTATCACACACAACAGTCTACTGCTATCCCCTTTTATAACTGTATCAGACACAACATTTTACCGCAATCACACTTTTATAACTGTATCACACACACCATTCTACTCCCATCATCTATTATATAACTGCATCACACACAACATTCTCCTGCTATCACCTTTTATGAATGTATCACACACAACATTTTATTGTAATCACCTTTTATAACTGTATCACACACGATATTCTACTGCAATCATTTTTCATAACTGTATCGCACAAAACATTTTACTGCAATCATCTTTTATAACTGTATCACCCAACATTCTACTCCCATCACCTTTCCAGCTGTTATCTTATAATCATTCAAACTTCTATCCTTTACTAGTACTATTCCAATATTCCAATCTCCGAAATAAGTGTTCTTCGATACCTTCTATTCGTCATCCGATTTTAGTCTGTATCAAAGAGGAATATTTCTTCTTTTATTATTCTTGTACATTGTTAATAATTTAAAACAATAAAATATATAATAAAATATAAATGTATAAAAATTGAAGTGACTCTGTATTTAACAATATTGCCCTTAGTCCAGATATTAATCCTGAAAAAATTATTTGTGACTTTGAATCATTACAACAACGAAAATTCGAAAATAGATATAGATTATCAGCTGATTACAGATTCATAAAGTTGATCCAGCAATCAATGATGCAATCCTTGGCAAGAGTTACAGATATGCAGGTTAAACCATTTGTTCCACTCGCACACGCAATTGAAAAAAATTAGATCAGAACTGTCTCACGAATACGAAACAAAAATGATTGTGAAAGTTGAGAAAGATTGTCTGATTGTGAAACGATCCATAATGTCAGTGATGATTGTGATTGTGAAAGCTCTGTCAACTGCGACTGTTGTGACAACGAAACTAGTAATTGTGAAAACACTGTCACCGTGGCTGTGGTAACAGCTAAACAAAGTGAAAGTAAAAGACCTTGATTCTGTCAACAGGGATAATTCATTTGTGACTACAGTAAAACAAAATATTATTTATTTCTATTCAGATGATAATATTTATTCAGAATCAGATTATAATATTTATTCGGAATCAGATTATAATATTTATTCTATTTATTCAGAATCAGATTATAATATTTATTCAGAATCAGATTATAATAATATTTACTCAGAATCAGATTATAATATTTAATCTATTTAGTCAGAATCAGATTATAATAATTATTCAGAATCAGATTATAATAATATTTGCTCAGAATCAGATTATAATATTTATTCTATTTAGTCAGAGTGATATTATTATAAGTATTCAGAATCAGATTATAATAATATTTACTCAGAATCAGTTTATAATATTTATTTAGAATCAGATTATAATATTATTTACTCAGAATCAGATTATAATAATATTTATCTTATTCTGATAATAATATTTACTCAGAATCAGATTAATTCTGAAAATTATATTTATTCAGAATCAGATTGTAATAATATTTATTTTTATTCTGATAAAAATATTTACTCAGAGTCAGATTACAATAATATTTATTTTTCTTCTGATAATAATATTTATTCAGATTCAGATAATAATAATACTTATTTTTATTCTGATAATAATATTTACTCAGAATCAGATTAATTCTGATAATAATATTTGTTCAGAATCAGATTCTAATAATATTTATTTTATTCTGATAATATTTATTCAGAATCAGATTATAATAATATTTATTTTATTCTGATAATAATATTTATTTTTATTCTGATAATAATATTTACTCAGAATCAGATTATAATAATATTTATTTTTATTCTGATAATAATATTTATTCAGAATCAGATTATAATAATATTTATTTTTATTCTGATAATAATATTTATTCAGAATCAGATTATATAATATTTAGTTTATTCTGATAATAAAATTTATTTTTACTCTGATAATAATATTTACTTAGAATCAGATTATAATAATATTTACTCAGAATCAGATTATAATATTTACTCAGAATCTGTAACGGGGGGCTTTTAAACATTAAAGCCTCCTTAATTGACTTGGCGTTCGTTAACTAGGGAATGACCTCCCACGGTGTTATTGCCCAGTGTGGACGGATAGATGGAACGTTAACAGATAGCTGAGCAAGGCTATTGAAAGAATTAAAACAACTACGAGCCCCCTTTACCAATAAATAAAAATAAATTTAATCAGTCAATACATAACCAAAATTTCACTTTCAGTCCAACAGATTTACATTGATAGAATTTAGTCGCAGTGTTCAATTTACATCATATTACGAGTACTGAATTAGAGAGTACAATTCCACGCTTGATAGCATCACCTGACGTCTCTCCACTCTTGTCTTGGTTTCCACGTATAATGCGTGCGCTTTGGTCCCCTTTCTGGACCCTGACTATTCCGACCTTTCTTAGATGCGGGTTTCCCTCTGACTCATCGGGTTTTCCTTTTTTTCCCCTTCTTTCTCGGCAGAATATAAAGCTGTTTCCTTGATGCTGTTTCTTTCCACAAAAACCGTGCGTCCTAGCACTATAGCCTGACTTCCTTTTTAAGACAGCTATCTGGCCTTTCTACGAGAGAAAACACTATTCTCAAGTTTCCCAAGGAGTCGGACCTTTTGTCTTCTCACAAGGCAAGAGTCGAACTAAAAAATTCTGAGCAAGTTGGTACCCTAAAATTTCTCAGTCTCCCAAAGTGTAGTATTCCAAAAATTCTCCCCAATAATCATGTCTTCATCAGATTTCACAAGCCTAAAATATGCTGCAATTAGCTTTCCTTTGAAGATCAATTATTTGACATAAAGTCCTCTTCCATCCGATAGGGTCGGTAATTCTATGTATTCTGTGTCACTATAAGGTTACGATGACTCGGTCAGTTCTACTGAAGCATAAACGTAGGCCCTTTTATGTTTCACAGATGAAATAAGAGAAATATCAGTGAACTTTCTCAAGACCTTTCGGGCTTGACTATGATAACTTCAAAGCACAATTTATTCAACCCTAATTTTCAATACGTCTTCAAAATTTACCACATTACATAATCAGATTATAATATTTATTCAGAATCAGATTATAACATTTATTTAGAATCAGATTATAATAATCTTTATTCAGAATCAGATTATAATATTCATTCTGAATCAGATTAATTCTGATAATAATATTTACTCAGAATCAGATTATAATATTTACTCAGAATCAGATTATAATATTTACTCATAATCAGATTATACTATTTACTCAGAATCAGATTATAATATTTATTCTGATAATATTTTATTCAGAATCAGATTATAATAATATTTATTCAGAATCAGATTATAATATTCATTCTGAATCAGATTAATTCTGATAATAATATTTACGCAGATTCAGATTATAATATTTATTCAGAATCAGATTATAATATTTATTCTGATAATATTTTATTCAGAATCAGCTTATAATAGTGGTATATATAAACAAGGTTTCTATCTCAGAGACCCCCTTCCCCCTCCAAAACCTTTCTATGTTGACATTTTGTCAGCTCAAAATAATGACTTTCATATATTCTGACAAAATATGTTTTGTCGGGGTAAGGGGGTCTCTGATCTAGAAAAACCTTGTTTTCTATTACTACTATAACCGTCATGTTGAATTTAAATTTTAAAAAATAAACAATAACCGTCACCATATTTTATTATTATCTTTTTCATACTCGCGTATTAAATCGTCCATATTATATTTTACGCCTCGCAAATAAGATCGTATATGATCAAGTAATTTTTGTAAGTGATACTTCCTATTTTACAAGCAATTTTTTTTTTTGTCTCAAGTCGAGAATCAATTTGCTTACACACTGTCGCAAGAGAAACACCAACACTAGCTATTATTAATGAAAACGGGTTTAATGATGCTCCACTTGACATTATACCAGAGCTTGTCATGAACAGTGGTAAATATGATATTACTCGAAGTATTCTACTGTAATACTTGTAACATTGTTTTATTGTCTAGAGCGCTGGAGCCATGGAAATAGAACATCGTCTTCTTCATTTATGTTGTAGTTAGAATCAATCTTTCCTTCCAACCTTGATTGTGCTACTTCTTTAAAAGAAATTTCTTGCTTATCATCACTGAGATCACTAATTTCATCGTCAAAATCTTTGATTATCTTTAGAGATCTGTCAACAATAATCAGATCGAATTCAAGTTTTCTACGTATCATTGGTAGAATTGCGTTCGTGAACACTTTAATAATTAACTCAGATACTTAAAAATTTCTCGTTTTAAAAAAACAAACTATTATATAACTTATTGTTCCTTTTTATTCCTACTATCTTAGATTCCGCTAGTTTGTCAAGACGAGTATGATTGTCGTTTATTCGTTTCTCGTCCTCCGCTTTTCCAACGTGTGCTCGTGCTTTTATTAAATTCGATTTTAGTATCAAATCTATATTTTTAAAATCAAGCTCGAGCAATATTTTCTTAACATAATTTCAACTTGTTTTTGTTCTTCTAGACAATCATCAGGATGACAGTAACTTCTTATAATATCAAATTTTTCTATTGCTTTTATCAGTTGTGGTCCTCGCATATGCATAACAAGAATAAAAAAATTTTCTTCATCTGACAACGGAGAGTTTATCATTAGAATTTAAAAAATTTCCTGGTATTTATTACACGTGCTGATAGTGATTCGCTTCCAACATCATTTTTAGGGTTAAAAATATTATCATAAAATTCTCTTGCAATGGTTACAATTGATGATTCTGACATTATTTTATAGCATTAGATTAAATTTTATCGTCGAGAGTATATATTTGAAATGCCGTCAATCCTGGAAACGGATGTTCAGCAGCGAAAACATAAACTATAAAATATAAGTACTTGTTGAAGGTATTTGCAGTCGGAATTGTAAAATATTGTGTTCTTGAGATGTACGTATTTACTGTGCTATGCAATGTTGTCCAGTTGATATCATCATTTGATCCTTGCAATTGCCAATTATAAATTCGACCAACACTAGAGTTTAATCGACCTCGCAAATGAAATTGCCAAATAGCGACCGTAATAGGACATTTAATTTTGATCCAAAAGTTTTCAACCTCACCGTTTGTCGTTCATTCCTGTCCATCAGAGAAAGAATAATAAGGGTAATTTTCAGGATAATATTGTCAAAGACTTTGGATTAACCAGCTGTGCACCATAATGGGGTTGGGGTGGATATTTAGTGATGCATGCGAAATCTCCATTTGTTATCGGAGATGTTTCTTTTAAGATATTATTGTTACATTTTAGCTCATTGGACCTTGAGCAGCGCAAGAGATTGTAGTTGTGGCGAAATAGTTGCTCTGTAGGTTACATGAATTTTAACGTATTAGCTTCTCCCTATTTTCGATAATGCGCCACTTCATAGGCATCTTCTTAGACTTACTGCGGTCCGTGGAGTCAAATTATACTGAATTACTTGTTGGCTAATCGCATATTTATTATGTCTGTAGGAAATCTCTGTCAATAAGTTTTAGCTTTTACCATGTTCATCATTATATTACACTTGGCTTGTCAAGGTTTGACATTTTACATTCAGCAGCGTTTCTTGCACAAATTACATGGCCGTATTACCTCATTTAATACCAAATGTGTTTTCTCCATTATGTAGTTGCTTGATGTGAACACAACGACTCGTGTATTAAGTATGAAGTTTCAGGTTGTTCGTGTTTCGCGGTAAATGAACTTCATTGATCGAGTCAAGTTCTTATGGACGCCATTTTTGTTTGTTTGTGACCCATGACCTCGATGGTTCGATATTACAGGTTTGTGATTCACATACATTTACACTCAGATGAAGTCACAGTGAACTTATTGCCGAAAGTAATACTGACTTTAAATAAAAACTGTAAGATTTATTGAGTAATGTAATTTGTTTTGTGCATAGTTGCAACCTCCATAGCAACCATAATTCTTTCAGTATCATTATACCCTGTCATTGGTTTGCCACAGTTTATCCATTAGAGAACTGTTGTTGTGCTACTGAAATCTACATAGACAAATTGGGACATAGGGTTTTTGTCTCATAGTTCTGTACAGAGTAAGATATAAGATGTGAGAATGTTTTTATATACTGAAATATACCGAACCTTATTCATGTGTGATTGATACCGCAAGAATTGCGCTAGACTGAGGTTTGCCAGTTTGTCACATCTGATTCGTTGGCGGATTCGGTCTGCCAATTCTGATTGGTTCAGTACTGTCACGTGGTTAAAAACCGAAGGTTATATATTGGAGTGGAAGACAATACTTCTCAGATAACTGCGGAGCGCGGTCAAATTCAAAACCAGAAGTAACACCTGTGAAGTCCAACACCCTTTTTAGGTAATGACATATATAAATTGCTATAATAATAATAATAATAATAATAATAATAATATAGGACTGACAAAATAATAATAATACTTTGAATTATTTGGACATTATTTAGGTGAAAAGCTATTAAAATAAGCAATACTTTGAACATTTGAACACCCGTGTTTTTCTAACAGTATGCAGAGGCAAGCATTTTGGAAAATTACACAAGAAATGTTTGAATAAGTAAATTGATCTTCTAAATTGTCGTGCAGTCATCTCCCACCACATTGGTAACCTGGGTTAAACGAATACAAAGCAAATCTTCAATTCTCGTCTGTTGGGGTAACTTTATGATTTCCAATCATTATTTCATTTATTTAACATTGAAACAGACTATTATGTGCTGAGACATTTTATCGAAATGATCCAGGAACAAGACATCGAAAATTAAAGTCAGCTATAATACAAGAGTGCAAGCAACGAGTGTTTCCTTGCAGGAGTGTATTTGTCTTTCCCCAATGAATATTTTGTACTGGTGACAGCTTTCCGATTTCTTAGTTGTTTTACCCTCATTAAACATTTTTGTTGACTTTACTGTTGAGTGGAACTTCTTCAATTAACCCCCCCCCTCCAGCAGACAGGAAGTAGAGGTCGCCTACAATATGATGATGCGCTTACCTCAAACCCAACTCTGTTGTCAGTTGCCTTAAAAAGTGTTGGAATATACCCAACATTATTTTTGGTTCGTTTTATACCACTGGACAAACTATCAACATACACTTTATTTGTCAGATCATTAGGTTAACTGGAACATATGTCGTCGTTATTTTATTGTTTCTCATGTTTATATTGCCTGACATTGGTCCACCGGATCGTTTTAAATACGAGGTGAGTTCTTCTTTTAACTGAGCATAACTAATATCATTAGCTGGTGGTGAGGTTGTCGGTAATCCAGTTATTTTTTAGTTATTGCTCATTGCATGGTTACCTGTCATTGTGTCGCCAGCTTTATTAAGCTTGTTATCATCAACAGATTTTAGTTGCGCATAACTTACAACTTACTATCAACATTTGCTGGTGGATATACGGTTTCCAACCCAATGATGTTTTTACTCGACATATTAATATTACCTGTAACCTTTCCACCTGTTTTGTCAAACTTGTTATCATCAACATATTTCAACTGTAAATAACTTACCGCTTGTGTTTGATTTAAGTTTCTTGGTGGATACGCGGTTTCCAAATTTATTATTTTTTTCCCTGACATATCCAAATTACTGCTCAAAATTCCTCCTGTCAGTGATAGTTTGTTATTATCGATCGTTTTAAGTTGTGAATAACTTACCGCTTGAGTAAGATCGACCTTTGGTGGCGGATAATCTACTTCTAAACCAAGTACCCGCTGATTTGACATAAATAAATTACCTGTCATTGTGTCGCCTGTTTTTTTTGACTAATGATGATGTATCAGTTATTATTGGTACGTCAGCGGAAACAGATCCTGTAAATGCTGTTCCAGACTTTGTGTAATAGGTCATATTATATAAAGTATATGACATAAAATTATATAACAATAATAGCGACGATATTAAATTTTGACACCGAACGATTAATCAAACATAAACATAATAACGAACTTCCAGATTGTCATTATCTGATTGTTGGTCGTAGAGGCTCTGGTAAAACAAATTTATTATTAAATCTCTTACTCAACGATAACTTTAACTACGATAAGGTATATATTTACACAATTAATCCACAGCAGGATAAATACGAATTACTGAGTGAATGCAATGATAAACTTCGTGATGAGGTTGAAGCTGGCGATGATATATTTTTAATAAAACAACCAGAGGAATTAATTCCAGTTCACGAACTTGATTCGTCTGAGCATAAAATAATTGTATTTGACGATATTCCGCTAAACAACGAGGAGATGAATAAGATTAATTCGTATTTTTCATTATCGCATAACAAAAAATGTAATTCGATTTATCTAGCGCAAGGATTTTATAATGTTGACAGATTTATTTGGCGAAATACGGGATGCTTTATATTATTTCCAGGGCTAGATAATGTTGATGTGAGAAATATTGCAAACGAGCAATGTGGGGATGTAACAAAAGATTAAATTTATTGAACCATATCATCAAGCAACTAAAGACAAATACAATTCCTTTTTATCTGATAAACTAGCACGTGATCCAGCTAAGATGTTTCGATGTTGTATTGAAACATTTCTATAAACGAATTTTATAGAGCGTAAAAAATTAAACAATAGACAAGCATCAACCAAAAATTGAATTACTAAAAAAATTTATTGCAACTCGAGCTGCTTTTAAGAAACAAGTGGAAGAAGCTCGTCGAGGACAACTTGTTGTAGAAGAAGAAACCACCAAATTTTTTAAGCCAATTACTGAAGCAGTACTTGGTAAGCAACCAGAAATATCAGCATTATCTCCAGAGGAACTAGAAAAGGTTCAAGAAAAAGGTTTATTGGGGCAGTTAAAAGAACAAGAAGAAGCACAGGCGGAGGAAACAGTTAAAAACGCTGTTGAATCAGTGGAAGAAAAAAGTAAAATACAAGAGGTAATTGATTACATTAACAGACAAAAAGATGTTAATATACCTGCTGAACGTACAAGAGAATTTGCTGAAGTAATTGTCAAAAGAGATTTTGAAAAATTAATAAGTATAGCGAAGGAAGACATTTCTACTGATTTTTTTAAAGGATTTTGTTGAGTTTTATGTTAAAGAATTAGGCCTCGATAATGTTCAGAACATAAGGAAATGGACAGTGGATGAGTACACAAGGTTTATTAAATTATTAAAACGTGATATTAGAAGAGGAAACACCGCGTATCAAATTTTAGGATATGACTATGATGAAGATCCGTATTTGTTGAAAAAGTTTAATGAAATGCGTATTGTAGTAATTGCATTAGTTGTGTTTGAAGCAGCAAAACAATACTGAACTCGTGAAAAAGAGTATAAACAAAATTTATACTCCGTGCTTGGAAGACTTGAAAGAAAACGTAACAAAAATGAAGTTGATCAAATACTCGGTGTTGGTGTTCGAGTTTTTACATCAAACGCTGAACTGGTTGACCGACTTATCTTATTGATATCATCCAAAGAGGCCGGTAATGAAAGCGCAGAGATCGACAACGAAATTATTGATATATTAGATAATCTTAGATCAAGCGGATTACTGACATCAGACGAGTATGAAATTGTACACAGCGATCTTATCTAACAACTTTAATGTAAATGTCAACAATATTATTACTCGACTCGTCACAAACAACGAGTGACAGAGCAAACTTTTCTGTCCACTATATCCCGCCCATAATACTAGATCCGAATAAACAGTACGAAATCGGATTAATTTCTGCCACAGAATGGCATTCTATGGCAAATGTAAAAACAAATGTCAACGACAACTTTACATTTGATTCAGGTGTTTGGGTGTCAGTTAAAATATCACAGGGAGCATATAATGTAACCGATCTCAACAAAACGATAAGAGAGTTGATAACAAAATACACTGCCGCAGATAATTTTGAATTAACTCCAAGCTATAGTACGCTACGAGCCAGAATCACATTAAAAATAATTTGATAATCGATTTTTCACCAGCGACTAGTATCGCATCATTATTAGGTTTCAAAACCCAACAATACGGCAGTGTTGCAGAACAAAGCGTATCGTATGACGGAGATCTGCCATTTAACATAACACAAGTGAATACAATATTAATCAATTACTCTATTGCACCGAGGTCTTATTGAACTTTAGGAAGTCAAGGTCAAACAATCAATAGTTTTTCACCAGATATCCCGCCTGGGTCACTAATGCAAATTACTCCTCGACAAATAATATACTATCCGATTACTCCTGAAAATCAAACAACCAGCATAACAATGCAACTAACAGATCAATCAGGACGACAAATAGATCTTAACAATGAAATTGTCACGTATTACTTACACTTACGCGCGATCACAACGTAGTCGTCGGTGTAACTTTTGTAGACCTAATTTAATAACAAAGATGAGACAAAAAAAGATTATAGAAGAAAGTTGTTGGTGGATTATTTGGAAATATATTTACAAAAATAGCTGAAAATATCCCAGGAATTGCGCGTAAAGTTGCGCCAATTGCACTTGACGCAGGTAAAGCTATTGCTAACACTGCTGGCACCGCAGTAGGACAAAAAAAAAATCGAAAATAAAATTAAAGGCAGCCCACCTTCAAACGCGGAAATAAAACGAGCAATATCAGATATTGCACCAACAGCGGAAACATAATGACCTATGATAGCTACAACAAAAAATTATTGTCACCACGTGGTGAAGAAGTAATACGCAAACTTGCAAAGAAAACAAGACAAATAACGCCTGCTGATTTTTAGTTGCTGTAATTTTGTGGGCCACTCAATTTTGTGTGGATAATAGAATAAATAATGTCAGTTAAAAATTATCTCGATCTTGCCGAAGAACATGACACCGACGACACAGTGACAGATTTCGAGTACGTTAAGTATCTCGACGAAAACTCAAACGAACCAAATAAGGCCTGAGTTAAAACTTTTAACACAAGAGACTAGGACGTGTTTCTATTGCCGCTCAAGGCGATGTTAGAAGTGCGTGGTCAGTTACAAACTGCGATAGTCGGTGATATTGCAGCTAGTGTAGAAATTGCACTTGTCAATAACGGTTGGAGTTTATTTAAAAGCGCACAGAACCAATTGGCCAATCAAACTGTGGAAGATATTTCAATGCACTTGCCTACAGCGAATATAATACTAAATATCGTCTCGTTCAGCGCTGATTATTCGAGATCAGTGGCCACAAATATGATGTTGTTTAAACATACTGGACTTTGTTTATCTGCTTCAGACGAATTTATTTCAGGTGGTGCTCTTACACAAGGAGCTGACGCTGCTTCAGATCTAGTAATCATTAGAAATTTTCTTATAGCAAATCTGTAAAATTTGGTATTAATCCACCAGCTGCAGCGGCAGATGCAAACGTTGTGAGAGTCTCGCTGACACAAGCGTGTAATAATCTTAGTATAACACCACCAGGTGCATCCGCAGATGCAGTCGCTATGTTAAATTTAATAAACGGTGCTATTAGTACACGTAATAAAAGATCTAACGAATGATATACCAAAAGAAAAGCATTTGCCGCAGAATCTTGCCAAATAACAATGATGCTTACGTTAAGTACAATATTTGGATTTTGCCGCGAATATAACGAAGTTTTTCGCGGAGTAAAACATACATTTATTTTAGATCGAGATGATCAAAACGATTGTATAATACACGCCGCTGGTGTGGCTGAAAGACAGTTTGCTATTACAAGATTACCGCTGTGGATGCTACGAGTTGTCCCGTCTGTAGGTAAAACAATGGAACTCGAATCATTATTGACTGCTTACACGAAAAAATATATTTCCAGCAAAACCGAATTTATCAAACAGCAATTCCTAACGCAACTGATTACACATGGCGTGTTACAACTACGTCAAGCGAACAATTACCTCGACATTTATTCGTTGTATTTCAACGACAGGCACGTCGTAATGATCAAGAAATGAACAACTCCGTATTTGATAACCCTGATGTCAGACGAATCTTTGTTAGAGTAAATTCTAGACAATATCCCGAACGTGCAATCGAATGTAATTTTGCCGCGGACTCCACCGGAAACATTTCTCGACCGTATATGTACCTTATGGAGGCTATGCAAAAAAATCAAGACGCGGACAGTGGATCTCAGATATCAGTAGGGGAATTTCGATCACTTTATCCTATATTTTATTTTGACATATCAAAACATTCCGAACGAGTTATTGGATCGACTGTTGATATTGAAGTCACTTGGACATTTGGCGCACTGCCAGCCGAACAATGTAACGTATATGCGCTAGTTGTCAGTGATATATTTTTGACAACTGATGCAACCAAGGGAAGGATGACTGTACAAGTGTGCGTATTGTATAACAAACAAGTATAAAATGAAAAAGGAATACACAACCAGAGAAATATACCTAACGCCCGGCCATATTAAAAAATTATCAGCAGCGGTTGCCAAACGTAATTCTGTCTCTGTAATGATATCCCCAGAGACTGACAAAGTCGCTGCAGTGAAAGTAATGTTGACGCAACAGCAAATCAATAAACTTAATCGGGGAAAACCGTTTATTCTCAAACTGTCTGTTGCACAAATAACAGCGTTGTCAAAATATGGCGGATTTTTTTGGACCAGCACTTTCTGTAATAGCTAGCGCAATACCAAACATTTTTCCTGTACTAGGAACACTGGGACTAGCAGCAGCGTCAGGGGCGGTATCTAGAGCAACTAAAAAAAGCTGTATCAGGCGATGGTATCAAACAAATGTTATGTAGCAATAAAAAATAAAATGCCAGCCAAAGCGACAAAATCTAAATAAAAGAAAACAAAACGTCAGCGAGCGCCAAGAAAAACAAAACAAGGAGGAATTATTCCTTTCGCTCCACTTTTAGCGGGGTTAGCAGGCAGTCTAATTTGAAATCTGCTAGGGATAGGACATGGAATGACTCTACCAGGCACCAGACGCCGTTTAAGTAATTTTGATATAATTAAAAAATTGAATGACGTTGTTAGATTTCGTGGAGTGTATTCTATGGACGAATTAGATAATGTACCAGCAGGCGGTTCGTGTGTGATAAATATACAAGATTTTAAGGACGGATCTGTCACTCACTTGGTTGCTGTCTACGATAATAATTATTTTGATTTGTTCAGACTTCCTCCGAGTGATCTTATAAAAAAAATATATTTTTAAAAAATTTAAAAAAGTAAATTACTCGTCTAATCAACTGCAACCGGTTGGAACATCTGCTTGTGATTATTATTGCATTATGTTTATCCGATAGATGTCCCGAAGTGAAAATCCTGATTTTTTAAAGTTTATTCTGCAAGTTGACAAGCAACCTTCTCAGGCAAATGATGAGATTGCAGTTAATTTTATCTAAACTAAGGAATATGTCAACATACTGTCTCAAATGTAAAACTAAAACAGAGAATAAAGATGAGACAACGGAGAAAAAGCAAAAAATAATAGGATAATGCTAAAAATTATTTGTGCAATCTGTGGTAGAAAAAAAAGTATGTTTTTAATGAAATTATCCGGAGCTGGAATGTGTGACAAGGTTATTTAAGTAGATGATTAATTGACGAAGAAAATCGGTCCGATTTCTTATTTTTTTTAGCCATTTTTCCTTAACAAACAGAATTTTAAGCTAACATTTTTTTAAAAAAACAACAATTTTATCAAAATTTATAAAATTTTCAGAATTATAAATTTTGACAAATATTTTTTGTCGACAATTAAAAAAATAAAATGAAATGTAATTGTAATTCTGATAAAGATCTTTCTATAGGACAAGATAAAATTATTACATATTGTCAATCATGCAATCGCCATGAGGTAATTGGCAGCGGTATTGACATCCACAAATGTATTGGAAAATTACCGAAACCAAAAGGAGGATGGACATTAACTTGCCATAAATATACTGGGCCATACAATCCACTTGACGAACAGTTAGACGAAAACGATAATCCATTACCAGGACAAGAGCCTTATAATCAAGTTGAAGCAATAGCAATGCGTCATGATATCTGTTATCGTGATAATGAGCAAGATAAGCACGGCTGCGATAAGGTAATGCTAGATGAACTTAACGATATGAAACCTGTAAATATAAGAGAACGACTTGATGGAAGGTTAGTTCAAGGAATGATAGGAACAAAATATAAACTCGGACTCGGAAAAGAATTTTATGATGATCTTGCTGCTGAATTACACAAACCTAAAAAAAACGTTTCCGCGACGTAAAGTTGTCGCAAATGCCGTTGACGATATCTGGGCGATAGATTTAGTTGATATGTCAAATCTTGCTCTATTCAACGATAATAAGAAACACTTGTTTAATGTTATTGACGTTTTTAGTAAATTCGCGTTTAGTGTACCAGTTTCAGACAAAACAGGAACATCGATAACTGATGCGTTAAAACAAATTATCGTTAGTAAGGGAAGAAAACCAAATAGAATCTGGACTGATTAATTAATAAAAATTTTGAGCAGTTTTTGGAACAAAATAACATTTTAAAAAAATATTTTGCAGGAAATGAAGGAAAAAGCGTCGTCGTCGAAAGATTTAATCGTACACTAAACGAGCTGATACATAAACATTTGACAGCTAAAAACACAAATAGATATATTGATGATCTTTCATAAATTATTAACAAATATAATAACACTAAACACAAATCAATAAAAATGTCACCAAATGATGCAATTAAAAATCCAATATTAGCAAATGAAAACATGTACCGTAGACATAAATTTAAAGTTGGTGATAAAGTTAGAATTTCTCTGACGAAAACAACATTTGAAAAAGGACTTACCTCAAACTGGAGCAAAGAAGTATTTGTTGTTAATAAAGTTTTACTGACAATACCTGTAACATACGCGCTGAAGGATTTATTGGGTGAGCCTATAACTGGTAGTTTTAACGAACAAAAATTACAAAAAACTGAACAAGACATATTTGTTATTGAAAAAGTTATCAGGAAAAAAGGTAATAAAAGCCTTGTCAAGTGGCGCGGTTATAGCGATAAATTTAACAGCTGGGTTCCAACCAAACAAATTATGAAATAATGTTTTTGTAGATTTCTTCGTACTTACATTTGACAGATTTGCATTTTATTGGCTCACATAACGATATCAAATATCGTCTGCGATCGTCAGAAATCGTCATTAGGTTAAATATCTTGACAAATATAAAATCGAATTTTATATTTTTCCGTCGGTCTGGAATTCTAATGTTTAAAAAGGGTTTTATCAGCCGCCAAAACGACTGATTTTCATCTACTGTAAAATTAAATTTCAAAATTTTCTTTGTGATAAGATATTTTACATTATATCTGCCGGTTGTCGGTCTGCTGTAATTTTTTTTATCAACTGCACCTACAATCTCGTTTTGTTAGTCGTCGTTGTTAAGTAGAATGCCATCCTCTGTATAACCAACCGAGTCGATTGTGACTGTAGCGTCTCCTGTTGTAAAATTATCATCAGCGTAAATATAAGCAAGTCGTTTCATCAAATCCATATTATAATATATTTCATCTAATTTATAATAATAAGATGACTAACGAGATAAAATATCGTCAAAAAGTTAATATATTAAATTACCGAGAACTAGTGGAGGCAGTGCGAAAATGTTTGTCAGGATATTCCTGCTCTGTTGACGTTATTGTTATGAAAGGTGATTCTAATAAGATTCTGCTAACAGCGGCAGAAAAAAAAATAAACTTAATGACAGAACAATTATTAAACTAAATTTAACAAAGATGATGTTTTAATGTTTGCTTATAATTGTCTTACCGAGACTGAGCTAGAAAATATAATTAATCGTCATATTTGAAGCTGATTCCGTCAAATGTTGATTGTGATGTTGCCGTATTTGTTATTCCATCTGCAACTCTCTTGACTGTTCTAGGATTAATTTTAAAATGTTTTGCTGCAGCTGTTATTGAAGGAAATTCTAGTTCTCATCTGCTTCAAGACTAAACGAAACAATAGGTTTAACTTTGCTAAAATTATTACCTGTGTTTCCTCGTCTGTTATTTTCTTGTTGAGTGACAAGTTCGAGGTTTTCTAGACGATTATCTGTTTTAACACCGTTGACGTGGTCTGTTACTAAATCATTAGGTATAGGTCCGTTAAATGTTTTGTAAATAAAACGATGGCTGAAATAATTAACTTTATCTGTTTGTGTTCCTCAAACTTTTATTCTAAGATAACCACTGTTATTTATTTTTCCTAATACTTTTTAAGTTTGGATATTTCGAATAATTCCTTTATCATTCGCCACGTAAAAATCAAACACGGGATGAGGTTGAAATTCACTTTGTAAAGACAAGTTTTCAATGTTATCGTCAGTAACCGCGCCGTTGACATGATATACTAGCTGTCCAGCTGGTATGTCTCCACAAACCAAATGTAAATAAAATCTTTCCTTAGTATTTCAACTCTCTCAGCATTATCACCTTTAACGCTAATCTTATAACCAGCTGGTGTTGCTTTACCAAACGGTTGTCCGTATGTGACGTGAATCACCGACTCTAACATATTTCCCGCGTACAAGTTATACTTAGGATGAACATAATAGTATTCTTGCTCGCTTGCGCTTGTTAGATTTTGTTTCATTATACTATAAGCATTTTTATCTCTTTAATTGAAAATTCAAATTCTCCAATTAAATATATAAATATAATATAATGCTGAAATTGCGAGATATAGCCAAAAAGAGCCTACAAAAATAGCCACTGCTTTTGCAGGATTTGACAACAGCTATCGGTTTGACAATCAAAATATTTTAGCAAATTTTAACTCTACAAATTTGTTCCATTTTCTGTATCTGATTGTAACGCGAGAACTTGCAGTTCATAAAAGTATCAAGCTAATAGTGCAGTATCAAGATATTTTATCAAAGTTACGTGCACTACCTGGTAACGTAGATTTCATCAACGAGATTACAGAACCATATTTAACAGCTAAATCACAAACAAATATTAGCTGGAACAAATATTTCCTCAATCGCTGATGAAATACATCAAGAAATAAAAACATTGGAGGAATTTACTGTATCAGGATCAGGTTGGAAATTTGAAATAATAAAAAAAGTTTTATTTCACACAGCGAGATATAACGTACTTCGCGGTAGTTCTTACGTTGATCTCCCTCAAAGAATCAAAAACAAAAAATGCTGCATAAACGTAAAGAACTTTGATAACAGATGTTTCCAGTGGGCTATTCTTTCTGCGATGTTTCCAGCAGAAAAAATGCTGATCGCGTTGACAGGTATTTCAGTCACG
>JAECUM010036858.1:0-36190 GCA_016617855.1 Megalonaias nervosa | reverse complement strand
ATATATATATATATATATATATATAATGTATTAGTATTTACTATCTTGATTGTAATATGTAGTTAATATTTAAAGTCTCATGAATGATACGTATTTAGTAATTAACATCTTACTATAATATGCATTTAGTATTTGACATCTTACTATACTATGTATATAGTATTTAACATCTTGGTTACAAAATATATATATATATATGGTATATAATGTCTTGACTATAATATGTATATTAAGTACTTAAGTATTAATAATTCGGTGCGTAATGTTTTAAGTTACAAATGTCTTTAATGCGAAGTGTCCTAGACACGAAATGTATTGGGTACGAAACTCTTTTAGGTATAAAATGGTTTGAGTACGTAATGTCCAGCATCGGCCGGCGGGTTGTCATTCTCTAAGAGCCTGTTTAGGTAGAATCTCAGAATATAGACATGCAAACTGTTATCTAGATTCGACACCTTGCCAAACTTTAAGTCAAAAAGACATACAATTCTACCGAATCGCAGCTTGAAACTTAGTCAATATTTGTCGTTGATAACGTATATAGTTGGACAAATAGACTCAGACTGTGTCATCCGCCATCAGTCTCCGATTCCCGTATCAAGAAATGACCCCCAGTCTGGATACTCGTATTTGACCATTGAAAGTGCGTTTATCAATAGGTGGAGTCTGTCGACGATCATTAGAAGTATTCTTGTGTGTGTTGGTGCCTTTGATGATAATGGAGGTAAACACGATACTGACAACATATCTGAAGGCGATATGTTGGAGTTAATAAGCGTTTGGAGTCGTCGCGAATAATTGAACAAATTAGCCACCCATATGTTGATCTTTGAAAACTCTGTTCTTGAAGTACACCATGGTGATATACGTTCTTGAAATTAATTTTACACTAAATTTGACTGCCATTTGATATCGACCAGCAATCCGCAACAAATATAATTTACTGTATTAACCATGCCTTTCAGGGAACATTTTGAGTCAAACAAAAATCTCATACACGCTGTGTATAGCTCGTTACTTGGTTACTCCAACCTACTCCATGTAGTCATGTCATACTGTCAAGTCAATGAAACATAACAACTCCATGTAGTCATGTCATACTGTCAAGTCAATGAAACATAACAACTCCATGTAGTCATGTCATACTGTCAAGTCAATGAAACTTAACAACTCCATGTAGTCATGTCATACTGTCCAGTCAATGAAACATAACAATAAAGTAAGGTTACATTTAATAAAGGATGCTCAGATTGATAATTTCTACAAGTGTCTAATTTCACCATCTTAGAATTTCTTAAAATGAATCCTTGAAAATCTTGTGGATATATTTCAACATGTTAGTGATTACAAGTATTTAGTTTTAAAAACAAGAATTTTCTATGCATTGTCGAACTATATACGTTATCAACTATCAAAGGCTAGAAGAATTTTCTTCACTATCAAAGACAAAGGTCTACAAGGATAACAACCGAGTGAATCACTTACTCGAATAAGTCAGGCAGCAATGTTACATTGGTGGAATGCCAGGGATGATCTCATGTCCAAATTATTGATATCTTTTCAATACAATTGTCTAGATTTGGTCAATGCTTCAGTAGAGAATCAACAAGATTTTTTTAACAGTTTTGGAGTTATAGACAATATAAATTAAACTGAAATATCAATTGAATAATTTATCATCGAAAACATTTACAGGCGTACAGAATTCGCATTACAAATATTGTGTGGTTATCAAGTGCTATATGTACAAGCTTAAAACTGTAACTCAAAACGGTAATCGTCAAGAGGTGGAGAAGTGAGGGTGGACAGATATACACAATCTTTGTAATAAATTACTCTGGAAATAATAATCTATCTCTTATTTTAAACGCTTCGTAAAAAATTTACCTAGTGAACATAGTATCATATTATTTCTAGAAGTTGACAATTCAATACACTTGTGCATTATTCCAGAAGTACGTTTGAACTATGTTTACACACAAGCTAGTATACGCAGGACATACTAAAAAAAAATGGTAATCGTCTTCAATATCATGGTTGGCACAGAACATACTATATATATCACTTCTTTCGGTTCTATTGATTCCATATCTCCCATTTTTAATTCTCAGATTTGAGGAAGACACTCTTAGTTTTGTCGAATCTGATCAACGTTGATAGTTACAAAAGAATTTGAAATAATCTTCTAGGCTGAAGTCATTTTTTATATGATTATATAGAGACATTTTATTAGAATTTGGTGATGTATAATTTCAATCTAATAGAAAAGTATCTGTAACTCTTTAATTAAAAACTGGAATAAACGTAGAGCAATTTACAGAATAACGAAACATCCACACTTCACAAAAACCAAATCTGTTTAAAATGTCTTTTAGGAGTGCAACCCAACTGATAAGGTTATTCGATTAATTTTCCAAATGTAACATACTATATGAAGTGCTCAGTATAAGTTTTGCAGTAATTTTTAATTCTAAACCAATATTAACTAACTTAACCAGCCTTGTGGGATTCTTCCAAGTTAAAGATATACACTGACGTCAGAAAGAGATATTTTTTACATTTAACAGATATTTTTAAAACCATCGTTACACGTGTTCAATCGTGTCAGGCGGGTCAAAACCCCATACTTCTGATACGTATTTCAAAACTTTAGCAACATAAATATCAACAGTTTCAAACAATCATTATAATTTAAGAACATTTCTTGAATTACAAATAAGCATAATCATTGCCTTTAGTGCCTTATCAGACAGTGTTTCTTTAGATTTAGAGAATTTGCATTGCTCGAGAACACAAGACCAAGATGACAAAAAAAAAATTCAAGCTCATCAAGATTACGTCCGGCTATATTTCATACCTCGTGTTGTCTTAATGAACCAACTTTTCAGAGACCATAACTTTATTTTTATCAAAATTAATATTTAGATTCCATTTATTATAGTATTCGTGTAAATTATCCACGAACTTTTGTGAACCCTAATTGTTTCCCGAAAACAAAACTAAATCGTCAGCAAGCAGTGTCAAAAATATATAAAAAGAACTCCTCTAACTCTATTTCGAGATATCCCGAGGATTGTAATAATGTTTCCAGATCTTCAATAAATAATGAAAACAATATCGATGATAACGCTTCACCTTGTACCAAACCCACTCCATACTCAAAAAGGCACTACGAATATCCCAATGTGAAACATGATTTAACTACACTGTCGAAAGAACAAGGAACATTTAAGATTTTGCCATCTGCACCTTGCCTAAAAACTTTCAACCACAAACCATTTCTATAATCACTATCAAATACCTTTTTAAAATCAACAAAAAATAATACATAAAACAGTTTACCTTGATTTAATTACTCAAACGATGCAGAACAAAAATAGCGTCGCAATTCCCACTCCTTTTTTAAACTAAATTATGATAGTTTGTCATTTTCCTCAGCCCATATCAACAGTCTTTCATTTGAAATACTGATAAATAATTTTGAAAAGCATCTTAGTAAACCAATACCTCCGTAATTTCCTGTATTACAAGCGTCACTAGACTTTAATATAGATGAAATATCTCCCTCACCCCATTGCGTAGGAAATTGGCCACTATTGAATATTGCATGAAATATGTTACATATATAGGGTTTGGTATCTCCATTCCGTTTCTGAAATACTCGTTCAAATGATAATCATTGCCATATTGTTTCGAAATTTTGAGATTTTTGTTTATCGCTTTTGTAATTTCATATTTCATCCTCTGTTATTTGTTTATCTAGTTCTTCTAAGATTGCTAATTGATCCACTAGATCATTTTTATATCCATCTCGTATAAAAATCCTTTCTTTCCTCATTTGAAAACTATTCGTTTTTATTGTGAAGCGTACTAACATATTGGAACAAATTTTCACACGAAAGACTTTTAGCAGAATCCGCATTTTTGTTTTCATTAAAGGGATGCCAGAATTTATTGAGATTATAACTTCTTATATTAGATAACTCATGTAATCATTTCTTTTTTATATAGGAGCTTTGCCTTTCTTCGACATTTCATATAAAAAAAAAATTCAAACATAAGTAACATATCCGTGTCTCTTAAACATTTCCAACAGATTGATAATTCATACACATACTGTTAATAAATACTTTCCCTACCAACTTGATCATAGTTTATTTGATTTGGCCCTATAATCGGTAAAGTAAATACTATCAACATTTTCACTGTATTGCTTATTAAGTACGGTCTCTTAAGATATCAGTGAACTCTCCTCACAGTTATATCTATACTATCAGGGTCATGGACAGAAATATTTGCTATGCAGCTGTCATAATAGGCCTGTTTACTTTCTAAATCTTGAAGGAATGCAGCAGCTTGTTGTGGATCCCATTTAGGAATGCAGCAGCTTGTTGCGGATCCCATTTAGAAATGCAGCAGCTTGTTGCGGATCCCATTTATAATTATTTTAACATATTTGGCGTTCACGACATGAAAAATACAAGCGTTACATTTTAAAGCAAACTCAATGTGCAAATGATCAGAATGTGTTTCAATATCATGGACATAATAATCGGAAAGGAATGAGGTAGTACTATCAAAATAGAAATATAGTGTATAACACTACGTCCACAAGAGCCGGTGTAGATAAATTTACCAATCTCACGATTTCTGTAAAGCCTACTAAATACAGTTGCTTTACATTAATCCATGAAATAATTACCAAATACATTTGAATCTTTGTCAATAGAAACTTTCATATTATCATTGTCAGTATCAAAATCAGAAAGGGTTCCTATATGAATAATGATTAGCAATGAAACCAAGCTTTGAATCAGTTCTGTCCTTTGAATCGCCATTATAAGTAAAATACCATGGCCTTTAGATTATTACTCATCACTCTGTTTTACACCGAAATATTTGAGCTGTTATTCATTCTTCGTGCGGCAATGAGCACACCTTTTTAAAGACTGCAAGCAACTTGATCTAATTTGTACCAAGCATATATATATATATATATATATGTGTGTGTGTGTGTGTGTGTGTGTGTGTGTGTGTGTGTGTGTGTTAGCTTTATAATACTTTTCATTTTGGTTATATTAAGTTACAAACCCACCACGATTTCCTCTTCAGTTTTAATGAATTAACTTCTATAACAATGAATTTGTCTATACCCTGCTAAATGTAACATATAATTTTTTGTGGACCATACGCAAATTATATTATATTTTGTTAAAAATCATAAATATCTTTCGATTCTTTTTTTCATGGAAGGTCCACAAACATTCCATATCAGAATTCGTAATCCACCCTCCTGTCCGACCTAAGCGTTCATCTGTCAGTCTCCGTATTCCTTAAGTTTGAAGCGGTCTGCGAAAATCATATCTTGGGGAAACCTTGTTACATTTTTGCAGTGTTAAGAGGTAAAGAGAGAATTTTATGAGGAGGAGCAACAGGAAGGTTCTCTCATTTAGCCCTCGCCTGATCGTTTTTCACCGTCTTTCTCGCTTGGTGTACGTCAAAAACCGTAACTGCGCTGGTACTCGGTATTGACTATCTTTTTTCCTCTCCTCTGAAACTAGCTCCGGCGCAATAGAAATTGTCAACGTGGTATCCTCTTGCAGAGCCTCAGGTATATCAAAGAACAATATTGTCCTTCGTCGATCTAATAGTAAATTCGTCGGGATCCTCTCGAGGACCTGTATTTACATTATAAAGTTCTATAATTTGACCTCTTGTGTTGACAATATTCTGCCCAAGTTGTCCATTTCTGCCCATAACTGCATTAACCTGGCGCTCTGGATGACCCACTGTGGACGATATAGTGGTCAACATCTCTTGAATATCTGTACATTTTTGAGATATCTTATCCAAGTTTGTTGTTGATGTACGAACATCTTGAACATTGTGCTTATTTTGTTGTGGATATACGGGTGGGGCAGAAGTGAACTGTGGATATAAAACATGATGTGCATTGTCGATAACATTAGAGGTGAGACGGATAGGAGATGTAGGTCGTGATTCCACGGTATCCGTGATCACTGAGTTCTCACAGTGAGTTTTAATTGTTCTCTTCAAGGTTCCTTTTGACCTCATGTTAATGGCATTCATTTGTCCGAATACCAAAAAGACGCTAACCAGTTAACGGATAGTCCAAAATGAAGCAAGTAAACCGTGTAAAAATTGTATAAATGACCCGACGTATGAAAAAAAAGACTGCTTAAAACCACGCATTACACTAGTTTTTATTTTTTTGTATGTGCTCTATCAGGTGATATTTTTTATCACCGTAAGTACATTCACTCATTATAGCGAACAAATAAAAACTCTCATGGTTCAATCTTACTTTTTAAAATGCAGTTAAACGTATCAATATGAATGCATTTTTAAAATTGATCTATTACCTGGGTCCATAATTGGCCTTATAGAATGTCACTATTTAATTATTGATTTGTTCATTAATTCCAAATCTCTATGTTTTTAAAACGAATGAATTTTTCTTCTTTCTCTCTGTGAAATTTACTGCCATTACGCGAATTCTCAAGAGAAACGTTATCGCTTTTCTTTTCCTCATCTGTTACATCTGTTTATTAGTCTGCCATTTATTCTTTGGCAACGTAGACGTGAAATACTGCACTGTGTGCGTGTGAAGCACCAAATGGACTTGTTCTAAAGAGAAAACATGAATTGTTGCATTTTCATGATAAATATATTAAGTATTCCCATAACAATTACTATTCTGTTCAACAACACCAACAACAACAACAACAGTAATAATAATAATAATAATAATAATAATAATAATAATAATTTCCAGTTTAAGTGATATCATCACTTAAAGACTGTACTACATTTTTCACGCTGTTAAACATATAAGGAAATGTTGACCTTTTATAGATACAACACGAACACGAATTTAAAGAACTTGCTACCTTTCTTCCCGTTTTCGTAAGACGTCCAATAATGTATATTGTAGGACCTTGCATCTGTTTAAATCCTGATACTGCACAGTACTTAATATTAAGTGCTATCTAAACTTAAATGCATCGAACACATCATAATAAAATAAAGTATCATTGTTGCTTGAGAGGAATCATTTATTTAAATTATTCGTTGAAAGTACAAAGTACTCATTGACTTTTGAACTAAAACACTGCTTTGGGATTACTGAGAACTCATTCAAAGACATACTGGATTACATCACTGTGGTACATCAAGACTTGCTCAATCAATACTTTGGGTAGATCAACACATTCAAGACATGGAATTCGTTCGGAATATTCTAGACTTTTGCACTTGTGATAGAACTTTCAGATCATTTGGGATTTAATTCAGAATTCTGTACGTTTCTCTTCAATCTTTACTTTGTAACTTGGAGAAATAAATTATTTGTTGATTTTACTACACTTTTTGGTTTCGCATCTTTCTGTTCTTTTTGTTAAGACCATAGCGTCATAACATATCTAAATAAACTCCAATTATGAATGCTAATTACCCTAACATAATCTGAAGCGGGTCCCCGAGTGGCCGAGTGGTCTAACCGTTACGGATCACTGCCATCTCACCTCTGTCTGCATGGGTTCGAGTTTCGGGCTCGGCCAATGTGAATATGTGAGAAAGCTTGCCAGTAGCTTCTCGTCGGTCAGTAGTTCTTTCCGGGGTTTTGCCGGGTTCATCCTCCACCATTTATACTGGCCGCCATGTATAGCCTATCTTGTGATGAAAAATGGCGTTAAACCCTATAATAACAACAATAATCAGAAGCACAATAATCTTATGTCAAGGACGCGAAAATATATAATACTGTAGATCAGAAGAGTTTTGAATGGATGGTCCCAAACTTTGATTTAAAACACGATTAAAGAAATCCAACAGATTAATTTTTCATGCTGAAGAATGTTGGAAATGTATATGTGTGCAGTCTCCAGAAACCTAGCTGTAACTCTGGTATAGCCAAGGTATACTCGGTGCAAGTGTAAACATTTCTTTTGTATTCAGAGCTAGGGAGGTAGTCTTTATGTAAAATGTACACAATTTAACGTAACATTTTTGTTTCTACATTTATTAGAACAATCGTATTAGTGTAGATAATCTGCTACATCATTGATATTGGTGAGGTCATGATGAGTCGTTATAAACAATTTATGATTCCCATTGGTACCTGACCTCGCGTATATTATTATCAAAGACTTAATTGGTGTGAACGGTCCATCAGCCAGCCTGCGAATGATATGAGAGTATTATCAAAGACTTAATTGGTGTGAACGGTCCATCAGCCAGCCTGCGAATGACATGAGAGTATTATCAAAGACTTAATTGGTGTGAACTGACCATCAGCCAGCCCGCAAATGATACAGAAGAAGAGGATATTCCACTCAGCAGAGTAAAAGGAGCCATCCATTGACTTCAAAAGCCGCCATTACAAATAACTTCTGCGTTCCTATACCTAGGTGTATTTTAAATACGCCGATCAACAATACTGGTACTAGAATAATCATCGGATCTGCATAAGGTTAAAATTATCATTTGTCTCCTTTGAAATCTGAACTCTCTGTAAATATGTGTGGCGTGGCAGGTTAGTATATTGATTATTTCCAGCAGGGCGTAATTTTTCCGTCGTTCTGACGGCGAACTCTAAGCTATAATAACAAATTAATTGATATGTACCTTTGTGCTCCTAAGGCCGTTGTCGATTATTTACTCATATATATATATATATATATATATATATATATATATATATATATATATATATATATATATATATATCTCTCTCTCTCTCTCTCTCTCTCTCTCTCTCTCTCTCTCTCTCTATATATATATATATATATATATATATATATATATATATATATATATATATATATATATATATAAAGTAATGAATAATTTATAGGCCATACGTTTTGCTTTTAAATTCCATGGTAGAGACCTAATGCTTCAAAGAACAGCTGACCCGACTGGTAACTTTATCACAGAACAGGTAGTCGAGTTTGCTATGTGTCCGTGACCTACCTGTATCGGAATCTGTAAAAATAAACTCGATGAGGAAGGCTTCACCAATTAACGTTTGAAAAACACTTTCTTGTTGTGTATCACAGCGATAATGGCAGCAATGACATTTTGTGTCATCGGCAGACCTATATGGTATCTAAAGGTTTGAAGTTACATTCGACACTGTTTGTTAATATTTATTTCAAATTGTAAGATTATTGTCAAAAACACGAAACTGTACGGACGTATGAGAAGAGCATTCTGTTATTTTGGTAAATGAGACAAGACTTCCTTAGACGATCTCATTGAATTTGTTAGTTATTTAGTTATTTAGTATCAGGTGAACCAAAGGACAATTCTTAAGCAGGGGAAACAAAGTAGGGCACAATTAAATTTAATGTTGTTAAAAAGGTAATTGTGTATAGTCCACATACTATCTATATGTTGGTTGTGTATTACTGACTGTATATACCCACGTACAAGTTGGATCAAATTTCAAATTGCATAGACCCAGATCAGAAATAATACACCACGTACAAGTTGGATCAAGCTGCAAACTGCATAGACCCAGATCTTAAATAATGCTCCCGCAGATCTTGGTCCATGCAGTTTGTTTGGCCTAATGAGTCAAAGAAACACAATATTCCCCCATGTGCTGGCGCCTTATGCAAGGGCAAATCAGGATCTGTCTGGCTTGAAGTTGGACCCGACTATAGACGATAATGTTATTTTGATTTAGATTCTTTGTAGTGTATTTCTGTGAACTCCATAATCAATCGCATCTTTGTGGTATCAATTTGTCTTCAGAAAAAGCCAATATTCGTTTTCTGCAATCGTGATTTAGTAACGTTATTAAGGACACGTAACTATAGCACATGGGTCTGTAGGTAATAATAATAATAATAATAATAATAATAATAATAATAATAATCTTTATTGATTCATGTAACATAATTAGTTAACAGTTGGTTACATTACGGGTCTGTGTAATTAGTAAAACCATGTAAGGCTGACATCTACTCATCAAAGAAAATACATATAATAAAAGTTTATGCGAGTTTTACCAAGTTAATACCAGTTATACAAGTCAACATACTGTTATCTTACAGATATATCACAGATACCAGATACAAATGTTATCATATAAATATATCAAATATACCACTAAAAATGTTATAATACAGATATATCACAGACGCTACATACACATGTTATCATAGATATATCACAGATACTACATAATAATGTTATAATATAGATATATCAAATATACCACATACAAATGTTATAATATAGATATATCAAATATACCACATACAAATGTTATTATATAAATATATCACAGACACTACATACTAATGTTATCATATAGAAATATGAAATGTACCACATACAAATGTTATTACTAGTATATAGTTATATCGTAGACACTACATTCAAATGGTATCATATACAGATATCAAATATACCACATACAAATGTTACCATATAGGTACATCACATATACCATACACAAATGTTAGGCTGTCATAAAATCAGGATTGCTCACTAAAATCTTTGCAGAAGCATAATTGCTTAAAACCTGAAATACCAGGTACTTGTTTCATATCATGCTGCAGTCTGTTGAAACTAGTGTGTGGGGCCACATTAGCGTCAATGGCAAGGTCCACACACACACACCCCGGGCCACTTCAGCGTGAAAAACTTTAGCGTCAGTGGGAATGTCCATACAACCCTCCACCCCACCCCACCCCGGGCCATTTTAGCATCAAGGGAAAGTTTAACATGGGGAATATTGGACCTGAATAGGGACACTGGAAACTGGCAACAATGTTGCAAGTGACTGACCTCAATCGGGCGGAACACTGGCAACAATGCTGGATGGCATCGCACGGATCTTCTTCTCTTCCTCAAACTTCATCTGACCTCTGGACCGTAGATTAAGACTCTCTTCAGACAGCTTTGTCTCTCCACATAGATCTTTCGTTTCCAAAAGGCTGTCTCTATCAATTGCGTAATAGCCCATGATGATTTGACATACATGGAATAGTCCGAGTTGAATAGCATTAACGATAGGAGGGTAGACGATTCTACGTTAGTCCACATCTTGTGACGAGAACAGGTGAAGGGAATGAAGTGAATCGCGGTTATTTATAGTGGAAGAGCATATCGAAACGGATTGAGTTCTTTCACCAATCCTAACACGCGTTACAAAATTAATTCACAGTGCGGAGTCTGTCTTCCAATTCGTATAGAGCTGCATGTGACGTCACATTCCCTATATAGGCGCGTTAGCATCTGTGCACAGTGAATCAATGCGACAGAGTTAGAACATGACAGAAACTAAGAGGACGATGAATTAGGGTGCACCGGCTGTGGAGACGAGAAGTGATGTCATAGCAGCAGCTACCAAGCAAACACGATTCTACTTCCAGAAGAGACCGATTTTAACTAGGATTTGGTGGAGTTTCTCTCTTCCTCGCAAGAATTTGTTCCGGTACCAGCACCTTCACCGCCTTCTCCTTCCTTACCACATGTCTAGGATTTTAAACAGAGACAGAAAGAAGAATTGGAGAAATGTATGCAACAGCAGAAAGAAGCAGAACAAGCTTTTCTCATTCAACAGCAACAGCGAGAAGAAAAGGCAAGAAGAAAACGACAAGAAGAAGAAGCAGAGAAGAAACAAGGTCTAGGAGAAAAGGAGAACGGTGAAAGTCAAACGGTGACGGTACTCTTAGACATTTTGGCAGAGTTAAGGAGTCTGAATCAAAGGTATCAGACTTCTTTAATACGATCCAAGAGAAGAAGACCTTCCCGAGCCAAACAGCCCAACCCTGTTCACACACCTACTACGCCTGAGATACCCACCCTAGCGATTTCAACCAAATCATCGACAGGAGCAGGTCCAGAAGTAGGCCTTGGCCGTGGCAAAGGGATAAGGCAGTTAAAGCTCATTACCTCCCGTTCCTGAGTTCGTTTTAAAAAACGAACACCCAAAGGTCCTTTTCAGGGCACCCATCTTTCTCGAAAAGAAATAGTATTCATTTGCCAAAATCAATCAAAACTCAAAATCCCTTTCTTCCCATGATGGACCTGTGTGAGTGCGTGAGTATAGGTCTTTATTCTAATAAATCAAAACAAGAGACACTTTACGTTTTCTTTCTGTTATATTCTGGTACAAATGTACAATCCAATGTCACAACACATCACTTTAAAAAAGTTCATTAGCTTCTTCTTTTTATTGTCTTTCACTCACTCTGCTTTTTCAATTTCTTCACTTTCACAGGTTTTCCTCTTCTTCCTCACTTTCCTCTCGTCTTCTTTTCTTCTCTTTCTTGACGAGTCTTGGTTCTTCCTTTTTGGAGGGTACCTCTTCTTCCTGTTCTGAACCCCTCTCTTCCTCCTGCTCCTGTTGTTTCTTAGGGCAGTCTGAAGATCAACGTCCTTTCTCTTGACAATGATAACAAGTATCTTGGCTTTTGTCTCTTTTGATACCTGTCTTGCTTTGATGTTGTGGACATTCTGAAGACCAATGCTCTTTATTCTGACAGATAAAGTAAGTATCTTGACTTTTATCTCGAAAGGAGGGGGAGTAGTCCGTCGGCTTCTCTGTAGAAAACCTTTGTATGACACCTCGCAAAGCTCTGATCAGAAGTTCGATCTGCGTTCGCTCTTCCATCGTTCTGGTCAGATTGAGAGTGAAATGAATACTTGGAGGGAAGACACTGACCTTTTACATAGGGAAGACACTGGCCTTACATTGATATAAAAGGGGGCCATGGCGTTTAAAACGTAGTCATTTGACTTTGTGCACTTAAGATGAAACGATCGCATCATTTCATGGAGAAAGGAGAAGAAAGTTAAAGGCAGAAACGTGACCTCTCGCCTCGCACAGTAGCTGAAGTCTTGGCTCAGATCCATGCCAGCGATATTGAAGATGCCATGAGTGAGCCAGAATCCAGGTTCAGAGTCTAAGATCGTGGACGAGTTTAACGGTTCCTTATTTCACGGATGTCCCATCTGCTACACTCAACCAGACACTAAACATCCGTTTTTACAACGTACCATGGAAGACTTGTACCAGGCCACTTGTCAGCGGCGCTTCAAGTTAGAACAGCAAGGATACCAAGTGGTGGAAATTTGGGAACACGAGTACGATCACCGATTGAAAACCGATCCCGAGTTTAAACGTATCGTGGAAAGTTACAAGTTGGTGTACCCTCTGACAGTTTGTATGGAGGACGGACGAATGCACGTATTTGTTGTACCACGCCGACGAGGAGAAAGGAGAAGAAATCAAATACTTGCACGTGTGTTCGCTGTATCCTTACGTGTGCAAATGTTGTACTTTCCCGCAGGACACCCACAATTGCTGACGGAACACATCGACCTAGACAACATTCGACAATACGAAGGATTGATCAAATGCAAAGTCTTCCCTCCCACGAACTTATACCATCCCGTTTTACCTCACCAATGCCAAAGAAAACTGATGTTTCCCTTGTGCCGTACTTGTGCCGAAACGTGCAACCAATATCAACCTTGTCAGCACACCCAGGAAGAACGCGCCTTGACAGGAACGTGGGTCAGCATGGAATTGTTCAGAGCTCTGGACCTTGGATACCAATTGTTAGAAGTGTACGAAATTTACCACTTTCCCAAGACAGAAAAACATCCAAGGGCGACCAAACTCAGAAAGGCATTTTCGCAGACTTCGTGGATGCCTTTTTGAAACTGAAACAAGAAGCCAGTGTCTATCCTTCCTGGTGCCACACTCCCGAAGACCAAAAGAAATCCAAAGAGAAATACCTGCAGCAGGAAGGCATCACTTTATACCACGTGGAGAAAAACGAAGGAAAGCGATCGTTTGCTAAAGTGATGTTGAATTGCTTGTGGGGTAAAATGGTACAACGACCGTGTTTACCCAAGACGGAATATTTGTCCGATCCTTCGCGCTACTTCCAGATAATTCACGACAAAACCAAAACCATGAAACCTGTGGAGGTCCTTCATGCAGACTTGATCCTGGTTAATTACGAAGAAGAACTGGACTTTGTAGAAGCCGACGAATTTGGAAATGTCATCATTGTGGCCTACATGACAGCCCATGCTCGCTTACAATTGTACGAAGCTTTAGAACTGTTAGGAGATCGTGTACTGTATTTCGACACGGACAGTTGCATCTACATCAATCGCATCGGTCATCGAGGGACACCGTTTACGAGCCTGAACGGGCAAGCACCCCAACGACAAGATTCTAAGTTTTGCTAGTTGCGGTCCCAAAATTTACGGTTACGAATACTGGGACAAACAAAGAGAAGTGCCCACCGAGTGTAAAGTGAAAGGATTGACTCTCAATTATCGCACCAGGCAAGTTGTGAACTTTGAGGCATTGAAAGAAGCCTTGCAGTCTGGAGAGGATCAAGATTTTAAAGTGACCACCTACCAATCTCACAAGATTGTACATTTAGCCACACACCAAATCGTCAGTCGGCCTTTGGAAAAAGTGTATGAAATCGTGTACCAGACGAAGTGTTTGCCACTTCCCAACCACTTCACTTTACCTTTCGGACACACTGGTATAAAAAATGGTTCCAAGACGATAGCCACTAACAAGAAGGATGGCTTCGACACAGCAAGAATCGAGTGACAGACCCACTGAGAACTCCAAGTTCAAACCATACAATTTTCCTGTCTTCTTGCCTGACTAATGTAATTTTGCCAGTTGATTGGAAACCTTTCAAAAATGACCTACTGATAGGGAAAGATTGCCTACTTCGAATGTTTTAGCTAGAACAGGATTTATCTACTTGGGACCTGAGACCGGATTGGGATACGAAGTACAGTGGTTCAGTTGTGGTCTGAGGTTGCGTATGAATCGATGTATCTATAAAGATTCAGCTATTCTGAAACATACTCGATGGTCTCCGCACTGTCCTTACCTTTCTATGGCCTTTCCACCCATCATACTACGGTACAAGTATGACGGTACCTTAAAGAAGGTAGTACCATTGTCCAGGAAGAAAAAAGGAAGACTTCCAAAACTAGGCATAAAACAGGAAAGCTGTACATGGTCGAGACTTCATTACGACTAGTATAAAAAGGGAAAACGTCCAAGACCGATAGTTCATTGTAACTACAAACACCAAGCGAGAAAGATGAATACTTTTAAACAGACAACACCATTCAAGTTCAGTGATTCTCAAGTGGAGTGCGATGCTGTGCCTTGCGATTGCAGGGATTCCGTACGCTGTGACCTAAGCGATTCAGTATCACATCATGGAAACTTTGCTATGGCTACTACTACCATACCTACCATGGAAAGTGATGACGTGCGTGTCAAACCTGATGGATGCGAAAGCGATCCCACACGTTATCGCAAACCATTTCACTTTCCTAGTTTTCATTGTTGCTGTCATGCTCCACGTGAGGAAACCATGCGACTACCACCCTATGGATGTCATCCAACCCTGAGCAAACTACTGCAGATTTCACCGTACCCTCATCGAAATGAGCCTGTGAAAGAAGAATATTCCTTCCCTGTGTGTTTGCTGAATACTACGACATTGAAAGTCGATTCCAAACCTTCCAAGGAAAGTGGCCTAAATATTTGGGAGGATCAACCCTCGAAGAATTAGCCAGAGCCGGATTTATCTACTTGGGCGAAGGTGATAAAGTCAAGTGCTTCAGTTGCGGTGTGTCACTTCACGAATGGGAGAAGAAAGATTCAGCTTAACTAGAACATGCTCGATGGTCTCCGCACTGTCACTAACTACCTTTAGTGGGACACCAGTAATCTCTTGATGGATACTTTACAAGAGAACATTCATGGTTTGCTGTGGAGTTGAGAGAACGCATTTACCGAGAGTTTGTCAAAATACAAGTTCATCGCAAAGAACAATTGCATCCGTTACGTCACCGATGTTGAACCACTGGTACCTGAATGCTATAAGAGGACTGAATCGGATGAAAGTGTTCCAGTGGTCAGATTTTGATCAACTACCCGTGGGCGAGAAGGACTGGTTTGTTACTGATTCTATTTACTACAAGGTAGACTTACTGCAACGAATTCCAGAAGAAGAGTTACAGGGTTAAAAAAATCTTTTACACAATGTAAACTTAGTCCAAGAGGAAACTTCTGAACGGTGTGTGATGTGCAAGTTAGTGACTAAACAATTTAGATTCGCCACTGGAGTACGATCATCCCTGTGCAGAAAGTACACTTACTGCCTCTGACAAAAGAAAGACATTGCTGTGAATGTCTAGTTTAGAAGAGTACATTCAGAATCAACCTCTGGAGCTGAGAGAACACATCTACCGAGAGTTTGTCAAAATAAAAGTCCAACTCAAAGAACAATTGCATCCGTTGCGTCACCGATGTTGGAACCACTGGTACCTGAATGGTATGAGAGGACTGATTCATTTCAAAGTGGTCCATTGGCCAAACATTGATAAATCACGTGAGATTCATAATGTTTTGGATGCCACTCATTCTACTTACAAGGTGATCATAGTACACCGAATTCCAATGGACGAGTTAGAGCATTAACAAACTCTTTTACACCAACAAATCTTAGTTCAAGGGGAAACATCTGTAGGACGTGTGGTGTGTCAGTTAGTGACTAAACACTTTTGGTGCGGTACTGAAATAAAACCGATTCTGGTCAAAAAGTACACTTATTACCTCCGACAAAAAGAGGTTTAAAAAACTGGCTACCATGCCACGACCTTTATCATTCGTGATACAACAGATTCCATGGAAGGAAGTCAATGACAGTATTCAGACTGTGGTGCATTACCAATTCTTTGTACGAGAAATGAATCCAATGCATTTGGGTCTTCGTGTGGTGTGTGTCTTGATGACTTGCTTTCTGGGATTTCGTTTACCAGCCGATTCCTTGTGGTCTCATTACGATCTGTACTGTTTGGTACCATCCCCGAAAGACCATTCCGGGAGGACTCCTGTGTGTGACTGTGCCAAGTGTACAGCTTCTAAGAACACGACAAACTGTCCCTAGGACACCACAAAATGTTGTACATTGACTCGTATGTGTGTTTGTATTTTATCGACGTACTTAACCATTTGACTTTTATGTATTTTTTTGTCTTTCGTGTTGCATTTTAAAAATGTTATTTTCCAATAAACGTGTCATAATAAAAGTATGAAACCTCGTGTATTGTCTGTGTTCGTGTCAAAAGTGGCATCCTCTGCACTATGGCTAACTCTGCTGTCTCTGCTCCCTCTTCCACCACTTTCAAAGTCATCGACGAAAACTTAGATCATTGCAGTTGGGAAGCCTTGAATCTTCGCCATCCCTTTAACATGTTAATTGCTGGACCCAGCGGTTCAGGCAAAACCGAAATTGTCAAACGTTTGATCAAACATAAACATCATTAGATCGATCGTCAACCTCAATGCATCGTGTGGTGTTACAAAGAGTGGCAATCAGCATACAGCCTCCTGCGAGAAAGTCAAGGCGATTCCATCGTGTTTGTTGAAGGCATTCCTCGCGAAGACGACGGGATCGTGTCTGACCCCAGTCAAACCCATCTCGTCATCTTCGACGACATGTTAGGAGAAGACGAAGAAGAAATTAAACTGTGGTTTACGCGCAAAGGGCATCATCGTAATGCCAGTGTCATTTACATCACCCAAAATTTGTTTCAACAAAGTAAAGCCAATCGCACCATCAGTCTCAAAACTCATTACGTGGTCTTGTTTAAAAGCCCTAAAGATAAATTGCAAGTGGAAGTGTTAGCCAAACAGTTAGGAACTCCTTGGCTGACACATGCGTACGACGATGCCACTGCACCCCACCCCGATTATTTGCGATTTCGTATCCTTCTGTTTCACAACTGGTGCCAAGACGGAGGGCCTGTTGTATACACGTCCCCGTCGACTTAACAACAACAAAAAAAGTCTATAAAAACCTCGGACTCTTTTGGTCTGTCTCACACAGCATCAAAACTGACGTCCCTTCAGTCTTATCTTCCCGTCAACGTGATTCGTATCTTGTATGGCATCAGTCGCGAAAAAAATCCACAAATACGTGCTCGTGTCTTAGAAGCCAGTCTCAGAGAAGTCATACGATGGTTTATGGTGACAGCACGTCAAATACTGCAATGCATCATTCACATTCCAAATCAAACCAAACGCTTTTTTGAGAGAAACAAAATAGCCTTGACGCAACTGGCAGATCCTCGCATCGACACTTAAACCAAAACGTAAATCATTTTGAAACCTGGAGGTAGCGGATCTCTAGGAGGTGTCATCATTCGCTCCCTCTGAAAATGGGATTCCAATGCCCCCAAAGTCCTCCCCAAGAAAGAATTTACTTCCCGACCCAAAGGTACCCAGAAGAAGAAAAAAGAGCAGTGGTGTCAAGACCAGGTCACAGCCACAGAAAAAGAAAAGTCTCCACAAAAAGAAAAGCCCCCGGAAAACAGCTCTACCCGCAAGAGAGGTACTTCGGCCAGGGTGCAACCTTACATCCCCAAACCGCGACCTGTAGCGACGGTGACCGCGTCTCCAGTAGCTTCAGGTTCTTCCACTTCTCCATTGCTGGTGATGCCAGCCAAGCCCAATTTGACACCCGTTCTTGCTAATTTGATGAAGTAATGGAAATCCGTGTCATCTCCAAGTTGCCATCCCTCTTTTATCCCCAAAGGAAAGAAAAGGAAAGGACTGCCTCCTCGTTTAGCCAAACATTGGGACGTGTTGTCCGTCCTGTCCAAACCTCCACCCATGCGAAAACAAATGATTCAAACTGCCTTCAAGGACGTCGTCGATACCGTGTGCGAATGTTGTCTGAATGTCTTGAAAGGAACGATACCTTTGTCTCCACATCAGACAGAATACTTAGCCAAGCATCCACCAAAGCCATTTCCCAACTGGATGGCCTGAGGTAATTTGGCCATGATACAGCATAATACGTCGTATGGAAACCTGACACAACAGGCGGGGCCAAATTTAATTTCACAGCCCTGACAGCAGATGACGATCTTCACAATGTGGGCTTTAACTACTGTCGAAAGAAAATCCTGCAAGGACGTAGTTTAGAACTGATGGATCGTTTGCATTTAGACATGTGGTTAAAAGAGAAGTATTTGCTGAACGGTGTGGATATCCGCTTGAGACTGAATCGCAGCATTACCGCTTTCCATTTGATGGCCCATGCCAACGAGTACAAAACTATCATCCAAGAAGCCAGACTCTACGTGCGACGCGTGGAAGTGTTATCTAAAGTGGGAAACGACATCAGTCACACTTTGAGTAGATAGACCGCCAAGTATCCGATACGACGCGTGGAAGTGAAAACCTTCACCATTGCCGCTGGACCCCGATCCAAGATCGAAGATCATCTGTTCCAACCACAGTTACCCAAACGTTTAATCGTTGGTATTGTCAGCAATGCAGCCCTCCACGGAGTCGTCACTGCCAATCCTTTCGAGTTTAAGCACTACAAAGTGTCCAAGATTGAAATCAGTAGCGATACAAGACCTTGTGTACCAGACCCTTCGAACCTGACTTTAGTGACATGAAGAATTACTTGAGATCGTACTTGTCCCTGTACGAAGCCACCGGACAGCTAGGGACCAACACCAGCCACAGCATTTCCAACGACGATTATGCAGGAGGTTACGCTTTGTGGGCTTTTAATTTCACTACAGACCAAAGCAGCGACGAGGGACATTTCCGCCCTATAAAATCCCCCCTCCCAGATTCGTGTGGAACTTCAGTTTGCAGAAGCTCTAACCAAGAGGTGAACGTCATCTTGTATGGCTAATTCGACAATACCATAGAAATCAACAGTTTGAGAGAAGTAATTCTAGACTATTAGAAGCTATGGAAGACTCTTATCCCTCTCTTAATGGTGGAGAATCTTTGGAAATGGAATAGGAGGATAACATGAAAGCAGAATCACCCATCAAAAAAGACAAAGACGAAAAGGACATGGTGGTCATATCCAGATGGCCTGATCAAGAACAACATTTAGTCTCCTGTTTTGCTAAAAACCTGACATAAAATTACGGCGTTGACCAAAAGAGATTGTTATGGATGCCAAAACGATCATGCCAGTCAAATTCAGCACAATAAATGTCTGATGATGAGTCAAGAAGAAAAATTGGACGAGTATCTGGAGGACGCTTGGGGTTTTATCTCGGAAGAAGCAGTGTTGCATCAGTGGTATAAAGACTTGCGTGATCATTTCTTGCCCTCCATTGACTGCTCTAGAGATCAATTGCATCGAATCTCTCTTGGCCCAGAGTACGGAGACGAAACGAAGAGACCATTACTTGACAGAGATTTTCAAGCAAAAAGTCAGTATTGAATTGATGACTTATCATTATCTGTGAAAAAAACAAGAAAAAAAAACAAAACAAAAAACAAACAAAAATGGATACCTGGGAGCTTTATTAGCTTAAACAACAGTTCGTACACTGCTTCTTGGAATCCTGTCGTGTGTGCTAAAGATGAACTGCCTCATTGCAAACCTAAAGACCATCACGCTTATGTCATCAACACGGACAATAGTCATCTCCCAGGAACCCACTGGGTAGCCATGTGCTTTCCCCACGATGCCTGTTTGGAGTATTTTGATTCGCATGGATTACTGCCTTTGGAAGAAGACATCATCGACGTTATGAGAAGAAATGCCCAGACGACACGCTTCAATAATGTGAAATTACAAGGCCCAGAATCTATGGTGTGTGGACAATATTGTGTGTATTTTCTTCATCAACGCAGTCTTGGATATCCCTTAGAACATTTAGTGACTTATTTTGATCGTAACTCTTCTAGAAACGATGAAAAAGTAGATCGATGGTTTTGTGACTATCTCTTGTCTTTAGCTAGGAAACGTAGTGTATATCAACGGCCCAATGAACTCCCTTCTTAGAAGTCTAACTTTACTTCCCAACGTTGTCAACCTTGTCAAAAATAGTTTGTTTCAAAAATTGTTATATAATGTGTTGGTTGTTTGTTAGTTAAATAAAAATGTTGTGTTTTGCAAAAAGGTGTCTGTCGTTTGTCTTCAAAACATTTTATCATTATACATGCTCTTTGACTTCTCTCTATCCCTCGCCATGAAATCAGCTATAATAGCGTTTCTACCCACAACAAGAAATCGTATGGATGTTTTCTATCGCGTCCGCGCTTGAGACATATAAATCGAGGTAGTCTCCAGCCTGACCATCCATCGTTGACTCGTCAACCTATAAAGATGCCTTCAAGGCTACCTAAGCTGAATGAAGACTATGTGAATTTACATCGTGTCAGGCAAAACCTGATACCCAAGCCTGATGAGAGACAGAATGTCAGGATGTTAGATATAGCCCAAGACCTGATAGAATAGGTCTTCAGAGAAGAAATCAAGAAGGAGCAAGAAGAATGGACGGAGAAGTACATACTTCAGAAACAGCAGAGAGAACAGCAACAGCAGCAACAACAACAACAGCAGGAGCCAGACATAGGCTTTGTAGATTGCCGTGTAGACACGAAAGAGTTCTCCTTCTCCTTCCGCAGAAGCAGACCTATCCCGTAGGAAAGCCTTCAGCAAGACGGGGACGCAAATCTTAGACGATAAGAGATTGCCATCACCCCGTCAACAAAAATAGCCCTTTTCAGGGCTACCCCCAACCATCTAGAAAAGAGATAGTAGTCTGTAATGTGGCGAATTTTGAAGACTTATTGAAACTTAATGTTGAATAAATTATGCATTGAAGTTATCATAGTCAAGCCAGAAAGGTCTTGAGAAAGTTCACTGATATTTCTCTTATTTCATCCCTGAAACATAAAAGGGTCTACGTTTAAGCTTCAGTGGAATTGATCGAGTCATCGTCACGGTATAGTGACAGAGAGTACATTAGAATTACTGACCGTATCGGTTGGAAGAGGACTTTATGTCAAATAATTGATCTTCAAAGGAAAGCTAATTGCAGCATATTTTAGGCCGTTAAAATCTGATGAAAGACATGATTATTTTGGGGCAAGGTTTAGGAACAGTTGTTTCCGATTGGTCAGAAAACATTTAGGCATACACTTTGGCAGACTGAGAATTTAAGGGTACCAACATACTCAGATTTCTTCAGTCCGATTTGCCTTGTGAGAAGACAAAAGGTCCGACTCCTTGGGAAACTTGAGAATAGTGTTTTCCCTCGTAAAAAGGCCAGATAGCTGTCTTAAAAGGGAGGGACAGGCTATAGTGCTAGGACACACGGTTTGTGTGGAAAAGAAACAGCATTAGGGTACGCAATTTTAGTTTCCAGATAATATTCTATTTCATTTGTTAGGTTTTAAGCAAATGTGTTGATATGCTTATGATTCACGCATGTATCGTGTATTCATTTCGTAGGACTCTGTTGATATGTTAGAGTGTTATGCAATTTAATTCTTTAATTTAACAGTTATTAGTTCATTGAAAGAACTGACGGATTGCATGTAATCAAATATTCAATGTGTTGTATTTCATAGGGATTTAGGATGTAATCCAAAAGAATGTTCAAATATGCAGTATTTCAAAGGGATTTATGAATTAAGCCTAATATGCAGATGGGTCATATTTCTTATGATATATGAATTGATTTCCTGTGTAGGATGATATTGTTATCGTGAGTTAATGACAATTGTATATATTTATATATATGATTTCGCAATGCTTAAAGGATCTTGCAGGTTATTGGTTACTGTAGCTAGATTTAGTGAATATTATGCCATAAGTAATTGAACATTTATCTTATTGGACAGAATTGACTAGTATTGGACAGAATTGACTAGTCATATGTAAATAAGACGTGCAGTAATGCATGCTGGTATATACGGCCGCATTTGTCTGTATAGAGCACGTGGTAATTTCTAATCAATTGCCGTGCGGCGAGGGCAATGAACTGTCGAGCTAAGGTCATTTGTACTAAATATTACGGTGTACCTTACCGAAATACGGAAATCTGTAAGGACAGTTATTTGTTAAGACCACATTCTGTCAGAATTTATGCAGTGTGAATCGCTAATCTGAATACGAACAAAGAGAGTTTATATATATATATATATATATATATATATATATATATATATATATATATATATATATATATATATATACAGATAAGTGGTGAAAAATTATATGGTTTTCGTAATACACTGTATTTAAGGGAACAGTTTTATACCCTCCCGAGAAGGAAAAAAGGAAAACCCGATGAGTCAGAGGGAAATCCGCATCTAAGAGAGGTCGGAAGAATCAGGGTCAGAAAGGGGACCAAAGCGTACACATTAGACGTGGAAATACAAGAGAGGAGGGCAGAGACGCCAGGTGATGCTGTCAAGCGTGGAAATTGTACTCTCTAATTCACCACTCGTAACATGATGTAAATTGAACACTGCGACTAAATTCTATCAATGTAAATCTGTTGGATTGAAAGTGGAATTTTGGTTATGTATTAATTAATTAAATTTGTTTCTAGTACATCTGTTGGATTGAAAAGTGAAATTTTGGTTATGTATTAATCGATTAAATTTATTTTTATTTATTGGAAAAGGGGGCTCGTAGTTGTTATTTCCTTCAATAGCCTTGCTCAGTTATCTGTTAACGTTCCATCTATCCGTCCACACTGGGCAATAACACCGTGGGAGGTCATTCCCTAGTTAATGAACGCCAAATCAATTAAGGAGGCTTTATTGTTTTAAACCCCCCGTTACATAGTCAAATTGCCAATCATATAATTTTGTATCTTAGTAGTTAAAAAATAGAAGTGTGTCTATAAGCACTTTGTTTCTCTGGCTTGTAAGATAGCGCGCGCGTGTGTGTGTGTGTGTGTGTGTGTGTGTGTGTGTGTGTGTGTGTGTGTGTGGTCGTGGGTTTCAGTGTTGTTGGTGTTTGACTTCGTTTTATTTGGTTGATGTATTCTTTTTTAGCTTGATGATACATGATTTGTTTATTATTCATAAGATGAAAATTTCTCTCTCCATTATAGTGTAGGGACATTCTGCAGAATGTTAGCTGTGTTGTCCTTGGCAATTAGCGCATTTGATAATTCTTGCCGTACAGTGTCTCTTGTGGTTATTCCCACATTGGCAACATCTGGTGTGGGAGCGACATCTTGTGGTAAAGTGTCCCCATCGTTGGCAATTACTGCAGAAACGGGGCTTGTTGTTGTATTTCTGCAGCTGGATTGCTTTCCCTTGTGTTGCAAGTTGAACTGTTAGAGGTGGTGGTGTGGTGAATTCAATTAGTACTGTGTTTGTTTCTTTTCCTTGTCTGTTTTTAAGCTTCATGATTCGTCCATGCTTTATGTTGTTGTAATGTAGGTCAGATTTTATATCAGTTATTGTTTTTTTTGTGCATGTTTGCCTGTTGGTTTTAGGATAGCCTTGAACGCAACGGTTGGTGTGTCATTGGTTTTCCTTGCGTTGCTGTTTTTTGTTGTGGTGGTAGTGTTTGTTCTTGTGCTGGTGGTTGTCGATGCGCTCTGAGTCTGTCTTTTATATGTTGCTCTGTGTCTTTTGACTATGACTTTAATGCTTGCGATGGTATCTATCTCCAGGTATTTGGCAAGTTGTGTTGTTGTGCTGCACCAAATAATGATATAGTTTGCCTGTGGTCTGATGATTCTAAACATGCCATTATGGTGTTGCTGGAGTGTTGTTGCCAGACTTTTGGTGCTGATTCTGTGTAGTTTTTGACAGTAGCTGCTGATGAAAATAGTTAGATGGGGGGGGGGGTAGTCGTATTTTCTTTGATTTGAGTATGTCTGGCGCTGTGGGTCTCCTGTTTTGGTTGGGGGTTTTTTTCCGTTGGTGTTATCTTGTTGTCCTTGTTGTTAATGTTGGTTTTGCTTCTGTACTCCATATTATTTTTGTTGGTGTGTTGTTGTCTTCCATCGGTCCTATTAGTGTTGTTTGTTGTTTCTTTTTCGTTGGGCTTGACTCTTTTTTTATGTTAGGTTTTCCTTTCATTGGGTGCTTGCCTTTCGCTGCTTGTGCTACTTGTTCATATTCGGGTCTATCATAGTAGGTTTTGGCTGTTTTTTGTTGTGTTTCCCAGTTGGTTTCTTGTAGGGCTTCCTGAATTTCCTTCATTTCCCTCTATGTTATGTGCTTTGATGGTCCAGCCTGTTGGCTATTGTGGATAGTGTACTTGGTTGCAGGTGCATTTTGTTGATGGCAGGGGTTTTGGGGGTCCTGGTGTGTAGTTGTTCTTTTTGTTGTCTTTGGTGATGTTTTGTCTTTTTGGTTGCCCTCGGTTATGTTTGTTGGCGTTAGTATGTTATCTCCTGTGTTTTCGCTTCTCATCTCTTCTGTAGTTGTTGTTGTTGTTGTAGTTAGTTTGTTGTTAACTTCTTCGTTGGTTTCAATTATGGTTATAGTCTGATGGATTGGCATATTATCGGCTTTGTTGTCATTCTGTGTTTCCTCAGAGTTTGTTGTTGGTGGTGGTGTTGTTGTTATGTCGCAGTTTTTTTCATTGTCTTCAGTTATAGTGGTAGATGGAGGTGTGTTGTCATTGTTGTCATTCCTTGCTTCCTCAGAGTGTGTTGTTGTTGTTATGATGTTTTCCATTGCCTTCAGTTATAATGGCCGATGAAGGTATGTTGTCGTTGTTGTCAGTCCCCATCTCTGTATTGCTTGTTGTTGTTGTTGTGGGAGTGTTGTAATTTGTTTGGGTGGTGGTCATTGTGTCGCTGTTAATTGTATCAAGGTTATTTTGGTCGTTTCCTTGTTCCTGGTTTATTGTTTCCTTTTTCGGTTGTATGTGTATGCACAATGGGGGGGGGGTTGGCTGTTTTGAAGTTAATGACATCCTTCATCGTTTGTGGTGGTGTGAATTTCCTGGCGGTGGCTTTTGTGGTTCTTCTTGCTGTTAGTTCCAGGTCGCATTTAATAACTTCTTTTGTTGTGGGGGAGGTAAGGTAACTTCCGATCATTGTCTCTCTGGGGAGTTGTTCTGTTACACTTTTTTTTCCTTTATTCATCCTCTGGTAAAGCTTGCTTTTTTTAATAGCATCCGTTCTGATTTGGGTGAGAAGGGCTACTTTGCTCCTTGTTCCTTGTGCCATGTTTGTATACTTATCCTGTGTTTTTTATTTACGTAGTATATATGTGTAATATGGGTTAAGTGATACGTTAGTAAGGTTTTTATTCTATATTAAAGAGAAGAAGGTGCTAATCCAGTATGTTGATATAATTATTGTTGTTGATGGTAATTCTGATTGTTGATGTAAGTATACTGAGTTATATTAGCGGTGTTGACTCTCTGGGTGGTTATCTTATTCCAATTAGGTAGGTTTTGGTTGAATATCTCGGGCTGGTTAGTTTGGCCGTACTGGCTATGAGAGTTCTAATTTGATTGGTCGTTACAGAATTTCTGTGGATGCTGGCATGGTGTATCAAATTTTGTAAAATGGTAGAAGTTATATGCTGGCGTGGTGTATCAAATTTAGCAAAAATGATAATAGTGAGAATAGTTATCGTTTAGGGGGATGTAGCACCGTTGTAAGGTTATTATATTAGTGTTATTTGTTAATTGAAATAGTATTAAGGAATCGTAAGTGGTTTTGTGTTATTTAGACTATATAAAGTTAATGCAAAAAGGCTGTAAAATATTAGAAACACAATATTAAGTTCCCGAAGGATTAAATCTGAAGATACTAAATATATTGGTAAATATTTCTTACCTTGGAGCGAGCGGCGCGGTAGGGAGTAGTTTGGAGGTTTGGTAGTGTGGCTGGTTTTCTTTGTTCTCGCGGCTAAGACCCCTGCTGTGTCTGCTGCTGCCTTTGTCTTTGTTAATTGTCCAAAAGTCTGTTTCAGTGCTAGAATTCCCTTATATAGTTACGAGTAATGAAATTCTAAACTCAAACATTAGGACAATTGCACAGGTGACTTACACACTATTGGCGATAGGGTTGTTCACTAGTACAACTCGACTAAATTTGACCAATCAAGTGCGGCCTGGTGTTTCGGTGCGTAAATTAATTGAACGGTCCCAGGGTACGCTTTGCCCCTGCTCTGTGTGCAGGGCGGCTGGTTGTGATTGTGCCCTGTGTGTTGTTTCGTGTTGCCCTCCTGGGTCCCTCTCCTCCTTTTCCTAACTAAGAAGTGCCACCATCGCAAATAAACGCGGGATTGTAATGGCACCATTCCTACAATCCCGACCAATTAAAAACTCTCAACTCTCGAGAATTAACCAGTCGCGAAAGCTCTTAGATAGCATATGCGACTTAAATCCTTTATTCATTCATTCAAAATGAGGTACTTCTTTTGGATATTGAAGACCTCTTTCGATAAAAGCTCTATCCACACAAATTCAAACAAGATCCTTTGGCTCCACCATCAAAATTAACACCTATCCTTAGCAATGAGTGACACTAACAAACATGGGAAGGCTTACACCCAGCTGATTGGTCCTATTTAGAACGTAAATTAATTGGACGGTCCCGGGGTGCACTATGCCCCTCCTCTGTGTGCGGGGCGGCTGGTTGTGGGTGTGTGGTTGTGCCCTGTGTGTTGTTTCGTGGCGCCCTCCTGGGTCCCTCTCCGCCTTTTCCTCGACCAGACATATAAGCAAGAAGTGCGACTATCGCACATAAACGCGGGATTGTAATGGCACCGTTCCTACAATCCTGACCAATTAAAAATCTCGACTATCGAGAATTAACCAGTCGCGAAAGCTCTTAATAAGCATATGCGACTTAAATCCTTTGATTGATAGTGTTAGTTTTGGTGTAAAGGGGATGTTTTCCTTCACGCCTGCGCTTCAGACATATAAATCGAAGCGTTCGTCTGTCTGGCTACCCATCGTTGACCAGTCAACAGTGACAAAATGAGTAGAATCAGTAAATTACTCGAACTTCAAATGTACCTGGAGTATGCCAGGCACATTCTAGACGAGCTGTCTATGGAGGCCATAACAGAAGCTGCCCAGGTTGAAGAAGAGGAGTAAAAAAGAAAATGGAGAGAAGGAAAGGATCGTGCCTCACCTCATACTTAGGCCTTTTGTGTGAGGTCAAGCCTGAGGTGAGAACACTTCCACAGCCACTACCACCTCCACAACAACGTCAGCCACATCCAGCACCAAGAGTCGCTGTCCCCCAGACAGAAAACTGGGAAGAAGAGGTAAAACGACAGCGTCCACAGGAGATAAGGAGACCTCATCATCCCATGATGAGGCCACTAAACTCCCCTCTGCGCGCCCAAGAGCAAGACTGAACTGAGAGAATGACTGGACCCGTAGATGTGTCTGTGGGGCCCGACCTGTGAGATGCCAACATTGAGCAGGTGCATCTGGAGTTTGAAAAAAAAAAAAAAAAGCCCTTCTCAGGGCTGACCTAGATCTCTAGAAAAAAGAGAGACTGATCAAGTTGCCAATCAAATAATTGTTGTGTGTTTGTATGCGTGCGCGTACGTTTGTTTGTGTGTATATTTGTTTTTGTGTGCGTGCGCGTAAGTTTGTTTGTGTGTGTGTGTAATTGTGTTTGTATGCCTGCGCGTACGTTTGTTTGTGTGTGTATTTATTTTTGCATGCGTGCGCGTACGTTTGTGTGTATGTGTGTAAGTGTGTTTGTATGTGTGTACGGGAACGTTTTTGTGTTTGTGTTTTTGTGTTTGCATGCGTGCGCGTACGTTTGTGTGTGTGTGTGAGTTTGTATGCTTGCACACGAGCGTTTCTTTTTTAAAAATAACAACAAACACTATTCACTTTACACAGAAAGTTTGGTAATAATGTGTTATTTGGTATAACAATTTATGTTAGGTTAGCACTCTCATCACTATGGATTGATTGGTGGGTGATATGGGTAGTTGGTGAGAGGGGATGTTTTCCTTTACGTTCGTGCTTGAGACATATATGTTCAGCGTTCGTCATTCGCGCCATTACCCACCGGACAAGCATGGCACACCCGGACAAGCTTTTCGGACAAGCATTGCGAACCCGGACAAGCGAGCGGACAATAACAAAGGCAAGTGGCGGTCCAGGTAGGCCTTCCTGCTGCCACACAAATCCCCAACCCCACCGGACAAGCATAGCGTGCCCTGGTACGGACAAACTCAAAGGCAAGGGGCAGTCCAGGAAGCTCTACCTGCTGCCCCATAAAACCCTATCGGAAAAACACAGCGCATCCATATCGAGTTGCAATTACTCCTCGAAAGAAGGAGGTATTGCAGTACCCAGCTCATATGGACCCCAGTTAAAGAAAAGAAACCGAGGGTCTTCAATTTGGCTCATGAAGGCCCGCTACCAAAACAAACGTGATCCTTGCGATACCGCCTCGTCGTCAAAAACAAAACCTACATAGTCACCAAATTAAGATAATACAAATGGAAGGGCAAACCTTCCCCGGATTGGTAAAATTTTCGGAAAACGGATAAGTACACTATGTACGCAAAATTCATATTCAACAATAATACCCAATGCAACAAAAATTAAAACTCAATGAGTGCTTTACCAATTGAATGGGTGGCTCACACAACATTGGTATAAGGAAGTCCATTAGCATAACTGGACCAGATGTGACATTAAAACCCGACCTCGCCGTTAGGTCGGGGCGTGTGGTTGCGGGTCTTGGTGTGCCCTGTGTGGCTCTCCCTGGGGCGCTTCTGTGGTGTTTTTGCGCGGTTTTTTCCGGGTTCCGGGTTCCGTCTCCTCCTTTCTTCGCCAGCTGTTTGCCGTTTGGATGTAGGCTGAATATCAAAGGTCAGAGGTCTATCGGACAAGCTATGGTAAAAGCCCAGCTCGGGGCTAAGTGCCTCTTTAGGGGAGCAGTGTCGCCCAGCCGAGGGCGGCATCCAGCCATGGCCGAGTGCCCCTCTTCAGAGGTTATGCCCAGCCTTGGGCCTGGAGTGCCCCAATTGGGGCCTCTGGTCCAGCCTTGGACCCACAGTCGTAAAGCACATAGTGCATAAACGACTATAATCCCTCAAGTCAAGTCAATTCGCGCCATTATGGAAGGGCAAACCTCCCTCCAGATTGGGAAACAATTTCGGAAAACGGACAAGTACACTATGTACACAAAATTCAAATTAAAATTCAATACCCAAACTCCAAATTCATAACTCAACAAATCCTCGACCAATTGAATGGGTGGCCTACACAACATTGGTATAAGGATGTCCATTAGCACAACTGGTCTAGATTCGATACCAAAACCGGCCCCTGCCGTGGGGCCGGGACGTCTGATGGCGGGTTTTGTTGTGCGCTGGGTGGTTGTCTCGGCGGTCCTGTGGTGATTTTGGCGTCGCCGTTTCCTGGGTTCCCTTCCGCCTCTCCTCGCCGTCGCTGTCGCTGTGGGTCCGGACTGAAAGCCAACATGTCAAAGGTCAAGGGTTGTACGTTGCATCCAAGGCCCAGGACAGGGGCTAAAAGCCCAGCACGGGGGTAATTGCCTCTCTAGGTGAGCAATGTTGCCAATGCTGGGGCGGCATCCAAACGGGGCAGAGTGCCCCCCTAAAGGGGCTATCACCCAGCCAAGGGCAGAGAGCCCCGATAGGGGCCTCAGGTCCAGCCAAGGACTGAAACAAGTCGTACAAGCACACAGTGCATAAGCGACTATAATCCCTCGAGATAGATAGATAGACATTCGCGCCATCATTCGGACAGAGCAGAGCATAGCAGAGCACACGTACATTGGGTCTTGTCACTCTTAAGAAGTGTACAGACCCACAAAGCAAAAAGTTCTAGCATCAACTGTCAGGGATTACCACCAAATCAAACCATCAACAGGACCAGAATTTGCAGCCCGCCTAGCAGATTGTAGCCTGCCAAGCTGTTTCGACCAGCAGAAGTGGACTAGCAGCCCGCCAATCTGTTCGACCAGCCCTAAGGTCTGGCAGCCCGCCCAGCAGGAGAACGGAAATACGCTATCACCTCTTCAATTCAAAATTCATTTAGGGACGGGAATCTAAATGGTACTTTTTACAGTTTGGTTATAGACCTTCGGGTATCTATTTGTGCTGTTTAGAAACTCTTTTTTCTCTTCTATTCTTATCTTATATTTATCTATTAACAACCACTCCCCCCAACCAACCACCCCCAACCCAGTATCTGTTTGTTAGTTGTTTAAACAATCAAAGTGTTGAACTTGAACTCACAACAGGTGTCAGGAATCACACTGACTCATACCTGGGTGGAATCCTTGCAAGTTAGCAAGCCTTTGCAAACAACTGCAAGATTTTCTGCCAGTGACTAAAGATCAATCTCTCAATTACCAATTAGTGACTATCACCATTACTTTGTTCGTGATATATCTTTCTGCCACGTCTAAATTATTAATATTTATTTAAATCAATCTTTCAATTTTTGACAAAAGTAGTAGCTACTAATTAGAGATTTCAAACCCCTTGACCTAATTTTCATTCATTCAAATTTTGGCGCCATTTTTCAAAATGTCAAGAGTAACTCGGTCACAGGTTAAGATGAATTCTGTGAGACATAACATTAGGAAGACCAATAATTTGCTCACCTTGGCAAGCAAACTTAACAACTCCATGAGGAACTCTCCTGGTGGCTCAAATGCCACATCCCAAAATTTAACAAGGAATGACAATGATGACAAAACCCTATCGGATTACAAATCCAAATCCGGCAGCCCCCTCACCTTCCACACAATAATGGGGCATTTTTCATCTAGCCCCACTTCATGTGTACTTGTCCAACGCCCCTTGAATGTGATTTCAAACATACCACAGGGGGATCTTACAGCTTCATTTTCAGCGAATGAAAGCAGTTGGAATCGGAAGAAACAAACAAAACCCCTCAAATGTCCTCTCCTATGCAAAGCACACCAAAAACAAATAATATGGGTGAATCAGCAAACACCACATCCCAAATTAACATGCCCAATCTAAGTGGTCTGGAAATTCTAAACTTATCCCCCAGTAGGAAAAACCCCATTCAGGTTGTTTTTAACTACAGCCCAACCCTGGAGGAGATCGCACCAGAATTTCCCACCCCACCCATGACAGACATTGGGATACCTGTGGGAGAGGATAAGTTATTACTACCAGACGTAAGTAAAATCCAGTCTGTACCATCGCCACTTTCTCATTCAGCTGAACCATCTGACCCTCACCCAACGTCCACTCCAAACTGCCCGCTATATCCGACCCAATCCCCAATCTCATATCCCCCCAAATGCTTACCTCCGTTACCTCCTTCACCCATTACACCTCATCTACAGCTTCCCCAAATCCAACATGTCAATGCCGAAACAGACGATCAAAGTCTCATCAGCACTAAGACAAATCGTGGCAAGAAGAGTGGGACAATACAAGTATCTCCCATACCATCAAAGCCACAAACCAAAAATCCCATTAAACCAAACAACATCCGCAAGACAAAAAGTAAGGCCGATGACAAATCAAAATCAAAGGCCAAAATACCTTCACCAAAAATAATCCACTCCAGCCAAACTCCTGGACCCTCAAAGGAAACAGGATCAGAAATAGTAGGATTATTTGAAACAGAAGAAGAAGAAATCAGTTTCTTCATGCATGCTTTATCACCCTACGGAAAGAAAAGACCACCGGGACAGGAAATAGATCAAGGAGTAGGAAAAACGCCTGCAAATGGAATATGCAGAGCAAAAGGGACAAAGATTGAGGACACCAAAAAGGCAACCGAAATTAAGCAGGCATCCATCCAGGAACTTAAAACACCCAAACCCCAAGTTACCAACCCAACGAAGAAAGGAAAAAATAAAAAGACGGAACAGACCAACCCTGCTACTCGAGAAATACCGCAGAACAAGAACTCATACCACAGCAAAGAGCACACACGCTTTCTCAAATGCGGTAACTCTAAATCCGTCAACATCAGCACCAGAAGTATCGCATCGGCCCTGACGAAAATACACTCAGCAGCCTTTCAAATCATCAGACCACAAACGAGCTACATTATTATTAGATGTAATACCATTAAACAAGTGGCCAAGTATATGGAAATGCAATACATCGGTCCAATCAGAGTACACATAACCAGGCACAGCGCACTAAAAACTAGCTCTACGAACAAGCACCAACAAGAAGCTATTACGAATAAGGGTAAGAAAACAAAGACTATGACAACCCAGTTGGAATCAACCAAACATAATGCTACCTACAAAAAAAGTCGTAAAGCTCAACATGAAACACAATTCCTTAAGCAACACTGAGATTGCTGTGGAGTTGATAGCTCAGGGGGCTGATATAGTCAGGAAAAAAGGCTACGGACTAACCGTGGCCTTGTGTCTTCGGCTGTTTTGCTGGAGTTCAACTCTATCCTCCCACTATTTGTTTACTTTGATGGCCACTCATACCCCTTTCATGAATACATTAACAAGCCTCGGTTCTGCAGTAATTACAAATCATGGGGGCACTAGGCCAACAGGTGCAAATTTAGGTAAAGATGTAACAATTGTGGAGGTAGCCATGAAAACAACTGCACATTTAAGGGTCAAAAATGTGTAGGTTGTGGTGGGCCGCACCTCCCCTTCTCCAACGAGTGCCCATACACTAAGAAGGAAAAGGAAACTGTTCGCATTATGACAGAACAAAGACTCACATATCCAAAAGTTAAGGCACTAACCAGTCTAAAGGGTACTTGTCGGGGTGAGGGGGCCGTAGCCAATCGTCCAGCTTACCCCATACTCAATCCCCCCACCTCAAATCCGCCGACAAAAGGCCAACCTCCTCTGCCCTCAAAGGAGATCGGTAAACAGGTGGAGCACCCACCCACCAAAAGGAACAATGCAAATACTAACAAAATTCAAAAATCAGACTTACCGAACACTAATCAAAATATGAGGGCTAAACCCAATAAAGAAATCGCACAGAACATGTATACCAAAACAACATGCAATGCAAGTAACAATGGTCAAAGCAATGCAAGTAACAATGATCAAAGCAATGCAAGTAATACAATGATTACTCCCCCAGAAGTATTCATTCATTCCACCATTATATCTTATGTAAAAGACTTATTAACAGGTATAACAACCCTCACTCAAAATAATTACATTCCATGCATCCCTTTTTTCAAAGTGCTCCTAAATTTGTTGGAGAAACACCTTGTTCTCATTCAATAAATAGGACAAATAGTATCAATTAAAATTAATAAATTATATATGCATGTATAAATGGATAAAACTAAGAAGAATAAATTAATAATTTGGTTATACTTAATGACGGGACCAAAACTAGGATTAGCCCGGAGGATGGTTCTCTATCAGCACTAGATCTGACGATATGCTCCCCCAAATTAGCAACCATGACAAATTGGAGGTAGATAGAGAAACCACTTTGGGTAGTGTCCACTTCCCGATACACATCACCGTCAAACTTACCAACACAATCGCCACCTCCTCAAAAATACCCAGATGGAGATTGGATAAAGCCGACTGGCGCACATTCAACTCCTCCCTTATCGGCATAAATTTATCGGCTCGTTCAAAAGTAACAAAAGGAAAAGAGTGAAGACAACAAGCTTTGTAAGTTTTAACAAAAATAATTTATTTCCCTAGAAAACACGGTGAAAAGGTGAAAATATGAAATAGGACTTATGGTTTGTGAAGAAAATCCAACATTTATCCTAGAACTGAAAAAATACAAGTCCTATCACTAAATAATTTTAACTGAATCCAGGTTCGAATCTTGATGACGTTCCAAGATGGAGGATGATGACGTCAGATGAAGTTTTTACACAAATGTCCAGAATTTCACGTTGAACCACAATTTGTACTGTACTGTTCCAATTTAGAATGAATTTCACTTAATGTCTTTGTCTTAAACCACTTGTGTAGTTCTCCAGGGAAAAATAAATTATTACTTAAAAAGTAGATGAACTCCTATAGCTGTCATCTATAACAATACACAGCAGAATTCTGGGCCATATTGGAAGCAATTAAACTAGCAAATTACCGAAAATTCCACAAGACGCTAATAATTACCAACTCACTCAGTGTTTTAAAATCCGTAGGAACTGGAAATACAAATGGGCGTGAAAACATCCTGAAATTAACAAAATTGCTCCTAAAAAAAATGATGAAACAAGATCAAATTGTAGAATTCATGAGGGTGCCCTCATACATCAACATACCCGGCAATGACAAAGCCGACTTGGCAGCTAAATCAAAACTCACAGATCCAAACCCCACATATACTGAGTACAGCATCCAAGAGATCTATAGCATGATATCCAAAGCAATCACGTCGAAATGGCAAAAGGAGTGGGATTCATGTACCAAGAGCCGTACGCTGTACTCGATACAAAAAATAGTGAGTCGGAAAACCAAAGCCCCATTAATAAACAACAAGCATAATCAACGAGTCATTAATAGGATTAAAACTGGCAAAACACTACTGGCAGGCAGTATAGGGAAATATGTTCAACTCAACAAAGAAAGAAGAACCAATTGTCCCCACTGCCCCAATACTGAGGATCTCATACACTATTTAATGTTTGCCCCCAGATACAAAATAGCAAGGGAAAAATTAATCAGTTCTCTTAAAGGCATTAGCTCTTCCTTCACCTATCCGGAATTTCTATCCCAGAGCAACCCAAACCCGAAGCTCACTAACGAAACCATATTGGTTTTCCTAAAGGAGATAGATAAAATAGGAAATATCTAATGCTATCTCATAACAAAGGCAATTTGATGAATGCAATACCACCCTTTTCATTTCATTGAAATACACATAATTGGAACAAAATCGCACCAAAGACGGATCGTGTAACTGATGCCGCTTTCACACTGGCGGCTGAGTATTTTCTAGACACCTTTGTAAATTTTGACTGTGTCGGGGGTGCGTGCGGGTGTGGCATCCGGTTATTCATCCAAGCAGGGGTGGTCCAGCCTGTGCGCGGGCCGATGCTGCACCTGCACCTGCTGTTACTACGGTACTGCAGGCGGCGTTGGGGGCATGATTCGCCAGTCAATGCAATAAGCGATAAGAAAATAAGCAATGCAGTAGTGACTACTGTTCCCATTCTCTTACTCTTATTATATGAACTCTATTACTGAGTTATCCCTTTTAATGAATTCAAAATGGTCACATAAATTACACTTAAACGAGTCATGTGGCTGGTGGCTCTCCCATAGGGGCAACTATGAATTTAATTGATGCCTTTATGAATATAAACCTGAGTCCGGAAGTCGGTGCGGGGGTAGTATACAGTTCATCACCCAAGTAAGGGTGGTCCAGCCTGTACGCGAGCCGATACTGCAACTGCACTCATCACCTACTACGGTA
>JAECUM010036856.1:0-21964 GCA_016617855.1 Megalonaias nervosa | reverse complement strand
TATGTATGTATGTATGTATGTATGTATGTATGTATGTATGTATGTATGTATATAATTTCCATTGTTTGTTGGTTACTCTTAATGATTATGTGTTTTGTACATCTGTATTTTGTACTTGACCTTTTCCAGAATTAAGTTCATGGTGCTCCAGGGACTTTTATTGTAAAGAACATAATGCATGCCTAATATTTCTCTAAGACTGTAAGTTAAATATTCAGATCATTATTATCGTAAACATCTTTACTTCTGTTTGAGTTGAAGATACGATCTTGATTCTGACCTTGGACTCTTCCAGAATGGAAATTTCCTATTAGTTGTCAGAGTATTTTCAAACAATGGTAATTTCAACCTAGGTCAAGTAGAATATATTATCTCGTTTACCTCAGAATTACTCATTCTTGCCTCAACATCTGAAACAATATCATTCTTATTATTGTGTTCAGTTTTTTCTCTGGGTGGATGTATTTATTCTACTATATTACTGTGATACATCCAAAGACTGTTCACTCCTGGACATTTGCACATTAGCACTTTCGAGACTGCAGGCACATCATCATATTCAGTATTGTAACTTATTTAGAATACGAATGAGATTCAATTGGAACTTCATATATTTGGACATGTGATAGATCTGTTAGGACTATTTGGGATTTAATTCACAATACGTTAAGTTCTTTTTTAATTTTCACTTTTGTATTCTAGGGAAATTAATTATTTTGTAATTTAACAAAACTTTTTTTCGCTCGTTTCTGTTACTTAGTTTAAGAACACAGAGTCAATACATACAGAAGAAGATTTGCTTAACATTATTGAAGACGAATCGTCACATTATAGGGTTATGTTTCTAAATCATAGATTTATTATTGGTGAAGATTTTAATGTTTATACCTCCACAGACTGACTTTTGTTAAATATTATGGCAATAACATAATTGATAAGGACGACGATAGAGCAAAGGACTAACGTGGAACAGAGATAAAATATTACGACGAGAATTTACTAAAATTTTGTAAGCCTTCCAGAATTTGGATTGGAAATGACAGATGTGGGAATGATAGTGCATTCGAAACGCGTCATGTATACAGGACAGCGCAGCCACAACAATAGACTACTCACTTTTAAATCAATCCTTATCTGCATGTATACCCATATCGTAATTTGTAATACGACTGAATATATTCATTATCCAATACTATTTAATTTGGGTCTAGTTGATTCCATTTCCTTTGTCACACAAACCCGTAAATTTAACGAAACATGGATAAAACATGCTGCCAAGAATGAACGTAAGTTATACTCACTAGCTATACTGACGTTGCGTTTTTAAAGAAACCAGTACTATTTCATTTGGGTCTAGTTGATTAAATTTCCTTCGCAGCTGAAACAGATGAGAATGTTTCTCAAAAAGAGATATATTTGGAATGAAACGCGTAGAAAATTATTTGTCCAAAACACCAGCTCTTCACATACAGAAAAAAAAAAATCTCACAATATACTCACAGTGTTAGAGCATAATCGAATCCACACTGCATTAAATTCTTTTGTGGGGATTATTTATAAACCAGAACAGACGATGAAAGTAGATCAAGATAAGATCAATAAAATGTCATCGGGTTTTGGCCAATAAGCAACCCTGCTACGATACAGATTGTATATCAACAAAGCAATAAGCACTATTGCACTTAGAAGTTTCAAAAGCAATAATAAGATCGATAACTTAATATTACACAAACAACACAGAAATATGTATAGAAACGCAACGCAGACAAGAGAAAGGAAAACTTGAATCTTGATCAAACACTTCCAGAGGAAGATTCGAAACCATCTTGGAGACTTTAAAATTTATACAGTAATCCCCTATGAATAGAAAAAAAAAATAGATTGTACCTGACTGTACCTGTACTTTTCGGAATTATTTTATACACACCATGAGGTGGATCAAAAGTACATTTGAAACAAAACATCTGTCACTCTCCATGAAAATGTAGATTTTGTAAACATGATATTGATATTACGAAATACACACCACATGTCGTCGTTTGTTTTTACAATGAATTAGGTAGAATGCCAATGCAAGTAATACGATATTATAGCATTCGTAAGTACTTGTTCAAATTAATAAAGATGACTAATGCCAAATTCCCAAAACAAAGCTAAAAACTGTAGGTAACTTGGGACAAACACTGACTATTGGGCCAAAGAAATAATCTATTATTTTCACACAGAATGGTAGAAGTTTGTGTTAAGCAAGGGTCGGGTGATGAGAACCTCTTTTGATTATATTTAAACAATGATGTAAAGATATAAATGGAGATTAAAAGTCAATAGATAGCATAAAAGACCAGAAACGGCTTATGTTGTTAACACCATATTGATAGCTTCATTACTATAGTATGTTCAGAAACGGTAACATCCCTATCGTGGTAACTGTAGGTAGGTTTAAAAATATCCCCAACATGCACGTTCCCTATTCCTTTAAAGACTGCTCTTTTGGCAAGGTTTGGAAGATGAGTTTCACGTTGGTATTGCTGTCCCATTTATACAAACTTGAGAAATGCATGTTTACCTTCGAACGTTTGCAGTAATGCAAATTACATAAGGTTCTATACCTTTATGCAGAGATTTATTAATAATATTAACTTCCTACATAAGTTTGCTATAACGTTAGAGAGTCAGTGTGTTAGTTTTAGAACAGTGATGCTTCGTGGATGTACCATATTTTCATGCAATTATGAAATTTGGACAGTCGGCCTATGTTACATGAATAAAGATTATTATTATTATTATTATTATTAGTAGTAGTAGTAGTAGTAGTAGTAGTAGCAGCAGCAGTAATAGTAGTAGTAGTAGTACATGTAGTAGTAACTCTTTCTCATTCAACGGTTCTGTGTAGTCATAATACCAGCGTCTAAAATTTGATTTTTAGCTCCCTATATGTTCGTATTAAGTCAGAAATGAAATAAGAAATATCAAGACGTGTGCCAAATGCACCCTTTTACGAATGTAGAAACTAAATTAAATTAAAAGAAAACAGCAAATGAACATTTCCTGTTATTGCATAACATAGAAAATCTCCATTAAAATTTTATATAGATCTATAAGATGAAATATAGTGCTGCATTACGCAAAGCATGTATTTGGAAATATTAATTGTTCTGCTTGTGGACTTTTCAGCTCTAAAAAGGTTAATTCATGCCATTCGATGAACGAATTCCCCAGCAATTAATACGACAGATTGAGATACTTCCTTCCACCAATTATGCTCGGATGCTGTAAAATCTCAATATATTCATTACGATTGTTGTTGTGCTCTTGAAGGATTAAACAAACGGTGGCATCGAAAGAAGCAAATACAAATGTATTAACCCCACTGATATAAATCTCACTCCTTATGATGCTGCAGCCAGGAAACATCAGTCTGCAATCGATATTTTGATTATATAAAGGTAAAAAGAATAACTGGATGCTTAAAAATGAAATAATTTCTTTGTCGGACTGGCTGCATCTTCAATCGTTTTCTGGTATTAAACGAAATGGAAGCAATCACACTATCAACGTTTCATGCACACAAATATATGTTCTTGAATATATGGGTAATCAGAGACTATTGTCTACTTCCTGAGCGATTATTGCAAGGCGATTGTGCTTGAAGCTATTGCGATTCCATCAATATTTCAAGAATGTGCATATTTAGCAGAAATAAATTCATTTCCGTTTCCGGAGTTCTGTTAGTAGAGCGTCGGGCTTGAAATCCATATGTCTCGGTTTTTTCTTTTTATACTCACCCAAGTCATCCCTGCTGGGCTGTCGCGGTGTGTCCTTGGGAAAGGCACTTAGCTTTCATTTCCTTTGCATTAAATAGTCAAATTTGTGTTAAAAAGTGCAGTACAAGTTTTAAAAAATAATTTCCTTTTCGGAAAGAGCTATTTTAAAAGACAAGTATGTCTTGACTCTGCTTATGGAAAACTTGCCAGACGCCAACACAAAATTCACTGTCATTGTCTTTCTGGGTATTTATTATATTCATATCCAGAGCAGCATGCTTTACTTGGCTCGGATTACTTACGGAATCAACAAAACACTCACATATGTATCTCAGTGATACGTTCGAGTGTTCGTCAAAAACAAACCAGCAAAATAGAATTTCCCACTCATTTGCTGCGCCGCATAAGGCATACACATAAGCACCTCTTTTATCACGCATTTGTTTTATTTTTCTTCTGTACAGAGAGAACACATTGTCATTGCTGATGAAACATAGAGATTTAAAAGTAGGGAAAACGAGGAATAAGAATGTGGGAAAAAATAAATTCTGTTTGACTCAATATTAAAAAGGATCTTAATGCACGAGTTTTCTTTCCAACTACTACTGGCTTAAATTGCACCTTTTATGTATTTTAAATCTTCTATTCTTTCCTTCTTTCTCTATTTCTATGATCCTTGCTGGCCACAACTGACCACGTCCTGTATATGACTTTCTATGTTGTACCTACAATTAATACACTTTTCGGATTAACAGTTTACTGTACATACTATGGATAGCTTTACAGATCGTCAAGATTCAAATAATCTTTAAGCATTGGAAGATCGTATGTGTTAGGACCATGTCTACTAATGCGTGCGTAGGAACCGGCTGTAGTCGCTTATAAGTCAAGTCAAACTGTAAACAACAAAGATCCTGATCTGCTATAGTTTAATGCATCTATAGATCAGGGTCTGTGTTTGTTCTACTGGTTACTCCTAACAAACTGCATACGACCCAGATCTTCTGGCGCATTATGCGACGGCAGATCTGGGTTTGTGCCGTTTGCAGTTGGACTCGACTTTTAAGCGAGTATAGAAGGTAGGTTTCTCCTTTTGCAGGCTCTACATCTATTCTGCAAATGACCTCTTTCTTCCAAACTGTTCGAATAATCGGATAATGAGATAATTGGGAACGTATTTATATGTTCTGCATATGTTTAGATACATTCTTTAGGTTCGTGTAAACCCAAAATGCCAAACAGCATAGGTCTATGGTTTATGATCTCAAGTGCCTGGCGTACTTGATGCTCGATTTCATGTATGTAAGTTGTCTGTATTCTTTCTATATATTGTTGATCTTTGTGAAGTGGAGTCGGTAAGGGTTTACTTGTATTTCAAAATTAGTATGTATGTATGTATGTATGTATGTATGTATGTATGTATGTATTAATTTGGTCAGTTCCGATTGATGAAGGTGACATCGCATCCTCAACGTCCTGTCTCCAAAACTGTCTTGCATTAAGTAGTGATTTTTTTTTCTTTAATAGGGCCAACTGTCGATACAATATTTTCAGTAGCAAACATGGAGACTATAAAGTGAGCAATTCGATCTGTGCAATATTATTTTTAAAAAATTAACTGTTTAGAATTGAGAGCGAAAACTGTAAACCAATTAACCTAAAAGTATGTGTTGATTTCGATTGAATAATAGAAATGATTTGTGGATTTTACCTGCTATCGAACTAATTGTTAGAAAGCTAATTATGGTGCAAAGGTTTTGCTTGGTGACATGGATTTACGATGTCATAATGCGACTGCAATGGAATTCAACCGACACGTGAATGAGACAGAGAGCAAATTTCCATAGACATTACGTAAAACGATCTTTATTGACACAGTTTTAAGCACTGAAAGTAATCGCTCAAAACTGCATAATAAATCATTCTAGGTTTTTCAGAATCTTCATAATGGAAACCACGATGCATTCTGATAAAATGTTGTTTAGAGAACAAAATAGGAAAAGTGTACTATTATCTGAAATATAATACATTTCTCATCAGAAAAGGTTTTCATACAGAGATGTACCTGTCAATCATCAAATATTAACCTAGATAAAGATTTTCGAAACTATTTGCATTTAATCAGAAGTTAATACTAGTTCAGTACTTTACAGTTTTATGGCTTTGTTTGATTCACTGGGAAGATTGAAAGAGCTTCTGATTCCAATGTTATTGCCTTTTAACGTTATCTGCAAATCTCCGGGGTTTTTTTTAATGTACCGAAGAATGTTCTTTTCGATGCTGGAGATATGTTGATTAATGTTTCTATGTTCTTGTATGTTGGTTTTGTAACTAATTATTTTACAACATGCTTTTGCACTCTCCAAACTTAAAGTTCAAAATACACTACCTTCAGCTATCGATATAGTTTCTTTCCGATTAAAGTTAAAAGAAAGTATGCATCGATACTCGAAAACTTGTAAAATGTACTACGAGAGAACTCATTAAGCATGCTGCAATAATCTAAAATTAATGACGGAATATTTTGAAAGATAACTGAGTGTTTTGTACTTTGATTCTGAAAATCCGGTAGGATACGATAAAATCAGTCTATGATTGCAAATTAGACAAGATAAGAAGAATGACAAATAGTAAAATGGATGAATAAACGATCTCCCTACAGAGTTTATACATTTAAATTGGCATCGTAATAGCAAAAATACAAGGGTGAGATGAAACAACTAGAAAATAGTTCAATGCGAGTGTACGAAAGCGTTAACAAGGCCTCGATGTACCCTCACAAAAAAGTAGACTTCATATAAATTTGTTATTGAATATATTGAATACGTAGTAATATTATAAAGACCAGCTATATTGATTCTCCGAAGATTAAAATGGACATAATGAAATCAATATTTTAATCCGTTTTCAATCCAGTGAAATATATTTGGATGAACAAAGTAAAAATGAAATATCAACAGAAAGATCCAACGTTGTGCCTCAAATCAGGGTTGAATTTGATATATATCCAAAGGGTCGTGCTGTGTGATCAAGAGCTATTGTTAACATCCTGCACTAACTGAATGTCCGGCTGAAACAAACAAGTAATTAATTGCTTATTTAGACATAAAGTTTACACTAGAGAGCTATAGTAAACCATGTGTTGATGAAACTAAATGTTTCATAAATCAAACTGGATTATCATCTCCAGGAAAAGCGATCACAGATAAATGTGTGACATTATTCGGTGTGAAGAACACGACAATTACATTAAGCCAAATTCATTTTGGAGACCTTACAGTGCCAAAGCTATCCATATGGCTGATGTACAACTTTCTAGTCCCCGTGTGGTAATAAAATAAGTTTGCACATGACAGACACGGATTCGTCCATGGTTCACAATTAAATGAGGGTCAAGCTCCAGTTTGGCGACAAGTCTGGTTCCCTGCTTAGTATGCTCCCTGCGTTACACTCCGCTATACTAAGTCAGGTGAATGCCGACGCCATATTGTCACGTGATCAAAACAATTGGCCTCGTATGGAGAGATCTCGTTAATCTAACCGTGGCACATAAATTCCTTTAATATTCTGTATGTTAGTGACACAATGCGAACTTTACCAATACTTTCGATTTGAACTATAGCAGTCGTTATCTTGTGTTCAAGCTTAACCAGCAAATCGGCGACGTTGGTATTTTTACAAATATTTGTACAATTAGACGAAGACGAAGTATAGGGATACACACAACAATATTTTGTTAATATTGCACATTTCCCACAACGTCATCTCAAACATTCATTTTCCAATCGATTCCTTGATAAATTTTACGTTGAAATTGATATGAGGTTATGCACGGCAGCTTTAATTTTGCCAAAGATTAAGACGAAAATATCTTCCCCATTTTACCAGTGGTGAGGGTCACGATTGTTTTGCAAATATTGCCCACTTCACACTGCGTCATCTGAAATATTCTAGTTGCAATGAACAATTTTATATAAATGGTGTATATATCATTTTCCATGACAGCCCAAAGTTTGTCAAACATTAGGATCGATATAACAACCCTCCTCTACGAAGGGGCGAAAGTGACGATATTTTGTCAAATATTGCACATTTTCGACTACATCATATACGACATTCCATTTGCTATCGATTACTTGATAATTATTACGTCGGAACTGATATAAGGTGATAGGTGACAACCTTAGTTGGTCAAAGATCAATACCAAAATACCAAATTCCGTCTATGAAGGGGCGGGGGGGGGGGGCAAATATTGCCAAAAACTAAACAATTTAGACAGCATCATCTCAATGTTCCATTTGCAATAAATTCTTTGATCAATTTTGCACTGATATTAATATATTGTTCTATGTAACAGCACAGGTCTTGCCAAATATTAATCATGATTTAGCTAGGAGTTCCTCAAAGAGAGTTGTAATTTGGTCCAATGATTCAGGGGCACTTTGTAACTAAAAGGTACATGTTTCTGCAATGAAAGGACTTGATGCATCTTATTCAGTTTTGGATATCACCTTTTTTGGAAATAGAGATAAAACGTCATTCATGACTTTATGTTAGATTATATAAACATTAGAAATAAGAGGAGTCAATATAAAACAAAACAGTTTAAAGGAATTGTTTAAGAATGGTGGAGAGAGTCAGAGGGGAGAAATCTAGAAGGGCACAGGTGGGTGGGGGTGTGGTGGGTAAAGGATCCCTCTGTTCATGTGTAGCTAGCACTTATTAAAACCAAAACACTAGCCTTCATTTATGAGGGTTTGCTGGTGGCTTGGATTGAGATCAAGTAATGGAATGAAATATCTCATTTTGGCTGATTCATCCAAAATGTACCAAATTGGTAAAATCTTATTTACTCTGGTGTTCTGTGTTTACATGGGCATATTTAACAAAAAAAATCAAGCATTAAATTAAACTATACATACATGATAAGTTTATGATGAAAAATTCATGGCATTAAGTTAAATAAATATCTTTTTGTAAAGGGAACTTAAATTTATATTGTATGTTTAATGAGTGACAATAGAACAAGATATGTGAAGCATTTTTCATAAAAAGATGCTTTCAATAATATCTTTATTATATTTATATTTGTTTCACAACAGAAAATGGTTACAAAATTAATAATAATTATAGTGTCATTTGAAAATACACTGAATTGATTCTTTGATACCTAGTGAGAATAAAAAATAAAAAACATGTTTCTTGAAATGTTATAATTTGATTTCATAGAATGGAGAGTCACCCTAGTTTCCAAACCTATCATCACCAATAGGAAAGACTCCAGTGCAGATAGAGAATTGCAGACAGTTAGAGGTATGTTATACTATGTATTTACAGCTGCAGTTGGCAACATTCTGTAATGATTCAGTTTGCACAAAGTTTGAATGTCTATCATCAAGGTTTGCATTCAAGACTTTGTTTAAGGAGATGCTCATTTCATGTTGATACGCACTTTGCCTCAGATCTGTTACAAAAGTGAAACAGATATTCTCTTAAAACTATACATGAATTTTTTGCATTTAACTCATCAGTAAGACAAGTAAATAAGTATTAATTAAGATAAATTGTTTATCATTATTTATGCATTTGTAACGTACACATGGGAATATAAAGGTATTTATTATTATAATGAGGTGCTGTAATGAAAAATCATAGAATCACTCTATATATCTGAATGTTTACCATGCCATTATTAGACGCATACATTAAACACGGTGTGACACTTACATTTACTGTATTGCAAGAACACTGTATTGTATTTTGTTACATCATGTGTGTTTTTACATTGAGATATAAATGACATATAAGCACACATTTCATTGGCTTATAGCTTGTAATCCAGTATTATTTTTATTATATACTCTGTGTATTATCTTGGTTGTTATAATAGTTGTTAGCAGGTAATTTTCTTACATTATTATACAGTTAGCAGCCATTTAACATTAAGGGTGTGGGTTGAAAATGTGGTCTTTATTTTGTTACGTGTAGGCTCGTACAAATTTAACAGAAGAAAAGAGTGAAGTCAACAAGCTTTGTATATTTTAACAAAATAATTTATTTCCCTAGAAAACAATGTAAAAATTGGAAAATAGGACTTACAGTTTGTGAATATAATCCAAAATTTGATCCTAAGAATGAAAACACAAGTCCTATCACTAAATAGTTCTATTAGAATCCAGGTTCGAATCTCGACGACGTACAAATATTTAAGGCGATGACGTCAGATGTGGTCCAATGTACGAATATCAACAATTCCTCAATTGAATCACAGTTTTTGTTTCCGAATAATTCCAGAATAAATTTCCATGAATATCTTTCAGAATATTTTATAAAAAAAGTCAACTTGTTGAGTTTCCAGGAGAATAAATTATTAAATCCAAAAATCAGATGAAAAACAAACAATCTGGCAACAATTAAAAAAAAACCACCTTGTTCCTTCAAGATGTTAAAACGACTCTGCCAGAAGAATATTGAGAATGCGTATTTAAACCTCAAAAACATCATTTCAAGTCTCGCGAGATGGGTCATGTGGTCTCTTACTACAAGAAATCTATCACGTACGTCAATGTAGCCCCACTTAAAAACCAATAATAAATAAACGTTGTTTACACATGGTGATCACGCAAGGAAAGTATGGCCCTGATACTGACCAATCATTTTAACTGCCTGTTTACAAACTTCCCCAATCTAAGACGAACTAGGTTAACTAAAAATAATTCTCATGTAACACGTTTTACGCATTAGATAAATAACATTTAGTAACAGAAACGATCGAATTACTGAAAAAGAATTTCGAATCCTTTCAATAATCATTACAATAAAATGTAATGAAACAAAAATAAAATAAAAAAGAATTTTAAAACTAACACACAAGCAGTTTAATTACATATACGTAACAATTTTCAGAAGACAATAGGTAAATACTTGCATTTTTAAGTAGCAATAGCTATTTAACGAACAGTTATTTGTCTTTCCAAATTCTTGATAAAAGTATTTGTTACTGAGTCTGAGATTTATACGACAAGTACCAACTCGTACTTACAGTTAATTTCAAACATTATAGCTGATAACTGTTTATTGATTGCAGTTCCCAGACCAAAATAGATCGTACAAGAAATGGAGCAAAGAAGAGAAGTTAGCAATGATGAAGTTTGTGGAGGAGCATGGGATACCATCAGCAAATGTTAACAAATTCTGGGAGGAGTGTGCACACTACATTTTCCAAACTACTGACCTTGTGAAATCAGGTTACATTTAGCAAAATATGTACAGAATATGAATCTCTTTGGATCTTAACACTACCTACCTTTGAACTGTACCGTCACACACTCTGGACCAATAAACTTAAATTGAATGCGTTCCCTTAACTAGCATCACTGAATACCTTCAGTGAATTAATTTGTCTGAAATTTGTGCCCTCATCGTTGCATTGCACTTATTAATTTTACAATGTTACAATTGCCCAGAGTCATATGCTTTGAGAGCAATGGAGATGTTGGTCAGGTTATTAGTCTGTCCAGATTTTGGAATGTAGGTGTAGAAAAACACTTTGATAAAACAATTTATTTACAGCATGTAAGGTACTTATGATACATACTGTGATTTGAAAATATTTTATTAATGGTCTCTGATTAGGAAATATTCGTTTTTATTGTCAGCTTGGTTCGGTTGTAAACTTCACACTTAGTCCAGGTCTTTTCTTTTTAAAGGCCGATGAATTTCGAAATGCTAGAACTGGCGAATCGTCATAGTTTAGTGTATCATAATGGGTGAGGCTTCATTTTCTTGAGTTTGTGTGGCAAAAAGTCTATGATTTATTGCTAGATCATCAAGAATCCAAAGGTTAATATTTCAAAGAAACTGTTTGTGGCAATACCACATTCAATATATTTCCTTGTCTTTGAATCATGTCAGGCATTATTAGCCACTTGTCATAGTTCAGGCATTATTAGCCACATGCCATAGGTCAGGCATTATTAGCCACTTGCCATAGGTAGACATTATTAGCCACTTGCCATAGGTAGGCTTTATTAGCCACTTGCCTTAAGTCAGGCGTTATTAGCCACATGCCACAAGTCAGGCATTATTAGCCACTTGCCATAGGTCAGGCATTATTAGCCACATGCCATAGGTCAGGCATTATGAGCCACTTGCCATAGGTCAGGCATTATTAGCCACTCATATCTTAAAGACAAGTTCAGGATATGGTGGAAGTCAATATGACAATGGGTTTTCCTGCTTCATTTTCCATATTAACATTTATAAGGAAAATATGTCCATTTTCAGTAGACTTGATGAGAAGAGAAATATTTATACATACATGTATTTGAATTAAATATTGCATTCCTTCCAAGACTCCTAAAATAAACTAATTGAACCGATAAATTAACTGAGAACACAAGGAAGTTCATTTTCTATCACTGTTTTGTGCAGAAACCTTTTCTTAAAGGACCAACAGACTCCAACTATTATATCTGAGGCAGAAGAAATATGCAGGTATCAAACTGTATATATATTCAGACTTAATATACAAATAACAAATACTGATGTGTTTCAGTACTAATACTGTACAAAGTGTATGTAGAATGTGTGTTTAAGCTGATGTCCATCGCAACACAAGTATAATTGATACTGGATGTTGAATTCTTTTGAATTAGTCGATATGAATGTTATATAACTTATTTCTTATTAATGAACTCATTTGAGATTATATATATACACACACAAAACAATCGTAAGAAATGCTGTCACGTTCATTTTTTTCCTTTCATATGTGCACACATGAGCGTATATTGAAATATGTAACACATTTGCATATAACTATATGTATTCAGTTATCAGAACATGACAATGACAGATGACAAAGAGGAACTAAGAAAGTCACATATGCAAGTGTTATATTTGATACATTTTCATTTAAATCAAAGTAACTCAGAGTTACTGCTGTCCATATTTAATCATACAAAGCTCAGTGATTTCTTTAATGTACATGTCAGTGTGTTTTATTTGTTTTTATATTTAAATCTAACAACACATTTGGTTAAATTGAGAAATCACTGTTAGGACATATATTTGGATGAATGATTGTGACAGTATAAGAAATGAAAATACTGTTCAATTTCATGTCATACTTCAGTAATGATGAAAAGTACAAAATAAATATGAAACATTTGTCTCCACTTGTCTATAATGTTAGCCTTAATAATGCATCTCTCACCATTACATTGATACTAAAAAATTAAGTTTATACTAAGTTATGGAATTTTATTAATTAAATATTGAAAATAGCATTCATTATGGAAGCAAATTAAATTAGTGATGAGAACATTAAAACTTCTGTACAGTGCTTAACATTAAATGTACTAACGTTGTCTTTCAGTTATGATGATATAGTAAGTGAATTTTGAAGAATCTTAACAACAGAAGCACGTGAATGAAACCTGAATGCATATCATGGTTTGTTTCGAAAATCTTGCAACACAGCAGCACATTAAATTTTTATCATGTGGAGGCAATTAATGTGCCTTACCTAATGAATAGAATATATTTACAGTAAAATATTAATATCAATGTAAGTGGTGTAGCAAGAAATTTGTCTCCTACTCTCCTAAAGACTTATTGATAGGGCCCACTCCCAATAAAGTTTGGCTGATGGTTTTTTAGGCTCCTTCACCACCACCCCAGATCGTAGGGGATGCTATGCCACTTTCTTTCAAGAAATCAATTTTAAATGGAACTGTTTAGGTGGCAGTAAGAAATGTCCAATGTTAGCCAAATTGTCAGCCTAATAAAAAAAATGGTTGGTATTTTGGTCTTAATCTTTCTCAAAATGTGAGTTGTCATGTTGAACGATACATCAATATCAATGTAAAATTGATCAAACAATTGATTTAAAATGGAACATTGAGATAATGCTGTCTAAAATATTAAGTTTTTGGCAACATATGCCCCCCCCCCCCTTTTTAAGGGATTTGGTATTACCCTTTGGCCAATTAAGAATGTCATCTATCACCTTATACCAATTCCGACGTAATAATTATCAAGTAATCTATAGCAAATGGAATGTCGTACATGATGCAGTCGAAATGTGCAATATTTGATAAAATATCGTCACTTTCGCCCCTTCGTGGAAGAGGGTTGTTATATCGATCTTAATGTTTGACAAACTTTGGGCTGTCATGGAAAACGATATATACGTATTTATGTAAATTTGATCAAGGAATTCATTGCAACTAGAATATTTTAGATGACGCAGTGTGAAGTGGGCAATATTTGCAAAACAATCGTGACCCTCACCACTGGTAAAATGGGGAAGATATTTTCGTCTTAATCTTTGGCAAAATTAAAGCTGCCGTGCATAACCTCATATCAATTTCAACGTAAAATTTATCAAGGAATCGATTGGAAAATGAATGTTTGAGATGACGTTGTGGGAAATGTGCAATATTAACAAAATATTGTTGTGTGTATCCCTATACTTCGTCTTCGCCTAATTGTACAAATATTTGTAAAAATACCTACGTCGCCGATTTGCTGGTTAAGCTTGAACACAAGATAACGACTGCTATAGTTCAAATCGAAAGTATTAGTAAAGTTCGTATTGTGTCACTAACATACAGAATATTAAAGGAATTTACGTGCCACGGTTAGATTAACGAGATCTCTCCATACGAGGCCAATTGTTTTGATCACGTGACAATATGGCGTCGGCATTCACCTGACTTAGTATAGCGGAGTGTAACGCAGGGAGCATACTAAGCAGGGATCCAGAGTATTTGGCGACGTACGGGCTTAAATGAAAGAAACTATATCGATTGTTCCACAAATGAATGAGAAAGTTCCAACGATGAATTAATTGGTTTTCCTGAAAATTGTATGATATAAGAAATACGCTTTATTCTTTCTGGACTGATCGTGGTATTGGAGGACATCATTACAGATAGTACCAAATGTATTTAAAATGTACAAGTATAGATATTGTATTTTTAAACAAACTGTTAAACACCACGAGATAAATTTTAGAAGATTTCATCATCAGGTTGCTACACACGAAGACCAGATATATTTAGTGCATTCTATAAGAATATTTATATATGGTCATATTCCATCCTTGGGACATTTCATCCTCTTTTAAACTTTATTCTTTTGTTTTAACTTTTCAACTATCTCTTCATTGATAATCATTAGTTCTGCATTGCTTTTTGTCGAAAACTAATTCCTTAGACTTCTTATTTTGGAGCTAAAGACCATTGAAAGTATAGCATTATCTCGAGGATATTTATGACAGAACTGTTTGTATCAGCCACACAGATAGACTGTAATTTGTACCACTGACAAAACATTGTCTCCTAGTAGATATCGCTGACAGTTGTCTCGCAGTAAATATTGCTGACAGTTGTCTCCCATTAAATACCTCTGATAGTCATCTCCCAGTAGATATCGCTGACAGTTTTCTCCCAGTAGATATCGCTGACAGTTGTCACCCAGTAGATGTTGCTGGCAGTTGTCTCCCAGTAAATATCGCTGACAGTTGCGTCCGAGTAAATATCGCTGACAGTTGTCTGCCAGTAGATATGGCTGAGTAATATTTAAGTATGTCTCATTTCTCATGAGCGTCTTTTACAGTTCAGTCAATCGTCTCTAGAGCAATTTACAGCGATAAGCTTTGTTGTCCATTAAGGCTGGACAGATGATGAGAACATAGCCAAATAAATGTATGTGCAATGTTTCAATACATTTTAGTATAAACTGTCTTTTTGCATTCTTCAACACCGCACACAATCATGTCACGATATTCTGTCAACAAGAATTGAAATGTCAGGCAAAAGCTATGACAAGTTTAAAAAAGTTTTGGTACTTCTCTGTCTGACCGAAGGTAATAACATACATCTTCTTGTAGTCAAGACATTCATCGCGCATTATTTATTTGTGGATTGATTTATGTCGGTTCTTCGGGTTAGTGCGTTTTATAGCTGTACCGGAATCAGGCATGGCAATTTCCTGTCGTAAACGAAGGGTTGTTTATGTTTGATCGCCGTATCTTATATTGACAAAATTATGCACACGAGTGTTATACCTACACAAGCAGCTCAACACATTCTCTTATTATATTGCCCTTTAACTTATTCGGCATCTCGTACACCAGTTTGTAGTCCTATATGATATGTTTATCATTAGTGTTTTCGAAAGGTACTCAGTGTTAATATCAGATTTTGCTATGCTGTTCTTTTCTTTTGCACTTGCAATATCCTTCACTAATTTAGCCGTGAATGTTTTAGATACTAAATGTCCGAATATGAATCAATTTATTGATGACATGTACAGTTTCTGAGATCAACTATACTATTCGTCTTCGTTTAAATGTTTTAATTATTTCAAAGTCACATGCACATATTCCTGCTGAACTACACCATTCCTGGTTCATCTAATACAAAGAAAACCAAACTGATACAAAGAGGATGATCTGTCAGAGTAAAGTTGTCAAGCATTATTCTAAATTTATTTCCATATACTGCAGACAGAATATCATTTTTACCAGTGTTTTGTACATTACTCTCTCCTGCGCAGCATTTCACCAAATTTCGCAACTATAAACAAATCGATGGATTGAACTTACAAAAATCCTACAATTAACCAATTGTTTCCTAAAACATAGTAACTTACGAGGGAGTTCCAATTTTTACAAAGAATACATCCGATTGAATGAGACCATAAGGTGTATAGTGGGATGAAAACCAAGAACAAACGTTTAAAACATATTATTTGTATGATTATAAAAAAGTAAAATAACGACCTATAATTGTTTTGTGTCTATAATCATTGGTAACATAATCATTCAAGCGTGTATGGCTAATGTTTATATACCCTTGGCTATATAGTACAAGCAATGGGCTGATCCTACTGACGCATAACCGTTATTGCTCAGCCAACTCGCTGTTACTGTAAGTTAAGTACACCGAAAATTTAAATAGTAAATATTTAATCCGTGTATTTTGTAAACCCAGATCAAATCTGTGTTGCCTTTTTGGATGGGGATGTACACATGACATACTTACAGCTTTCATTTACAATGTTCTGGGGTCTCGGATTTGTCATCAAACCGAATGAGAACAAAAGACATGAATTGACAGAATGATCTTTAGGGATTCAATGAGTGTAGCCTATCTAATGCTTCTCCAGTCTGTTCTTGTTGTTGTGTAGTTGTTGTGCATGAACGAATCAAATTTACATGCAGTCCAGATTTGCATGGATCTAGTGGCATAAGTGCTGAGATCTTTCCTAATCCATTCAGTCATGTTATCAATTTGTGTCACAATCAACGAAGTCAAATATTTCATTTGGAATGAAGATATTCCATGCTCCGGATTCGACCCCGTGATCCAAAGAGCTAATAATGACCACTACATATCCCATAAGATACTGGCAGTGCGTACAAAGGAAATAAATAATTTTTCTGTGTACAATGCAAAACAACACCCGTGAAATCAATGCGTAAAGGTAGATCACTGTGACTATGGTGCAAACTCTTACAGTAACACTAGTCCAAAGAGTAAGGTACTCCGATTACCCTACAAGCAAAATTGTATGAGTATATGAGGCAACGGATTTAAAGACCTACCAAAAGGTCTATACATCATGAAAACTGGCCACATTGACATAATTTTCTTATTTTTTTTTTTTTTATTTTTTTTATTGTGCTTAAGGTCAAGATCCTTTTAGATACTTGACTGCATTATTCAATTGATTATTGTGTTTCAGAAAATGCCCAACAGCTGAAAGTAACCACACAAGGAGAATCATTATTACCTATCAATAACTCTGGATGGAGTTTTCCTGTCGACCTCCCACGCCAAGTTCTCTTGAGAGGCTAATGTGGCAACAACAATTTACGACTTTCTAGATCCGATTAAGCATGGCATTTTTGATGTTTATTACACGATCTTGAAAAGATAAGCAACAAAGACCGTGTTAAAATGGCAACTTTCTAAATGGGACCTTTAACTTTGGAAGGCATTGTACATGGTAAAATGTGGAATGGTGGCATGGTCCATCAAAGTTTCTAGCGGCACACTAATGGATAAAGTACAAGCTTGACGAGATAAACAGTGCAATCTCATGAATAAAATGGACTTAAAAGATATCGTTTCCACAAGGTAAAAGAGAAGATAGAATTGGAAATATCAGTACTACTTAATAAGTGCATTATGGTACTGCAAATTACTAATATACGCATGCCCTTGGCAAATTAAAGAGTGAAGTAGTGGAGTGGGGAGTGGAGGTGGATGAATAACGCTAATTCAAGAATGCGATAGGGTAGTGTGCAGATCCTACCCTAAAAATATACTGCTCTATAGTGAAAGGGCATAAAAACGATACTTTCATGAAGATTACTTGAACAAGGTTTGCCTCATGAAATACATGCATATGGACAAAATAGTCAATGGGGGTTAATCACCCCCAGAATATATCACTAGGCTACACAATAGAAACCAGTTGGATATTCGGCAATGGTCTTTTGGAAAGATAATTAAATGTACTAAATATAAAAAAAATAATTAAATTTCACCGACCCTAAATGAATCAGATAGTCATGGGCCCCTTCATTAATGAGATAAAATGATTTTGTATTGAGCAGCCAACTCCCTTTATATGTTTCCCTAAAGTGGATGCTCAGCATAGGTTAAACTGTACACTGTTTAAAAAAAACAGGAGGTAAAATAATTATTTTTATGATTATATTAATTCAAAAATATAGAGGAATTAGTCGTTGTATCACCCCACAAAACGCCTTCTTAGCATAACAAGAGGACAAGTGGTGCAGTAAAGTTAAGTCCAGTTGTCCTTTTTTAATATAATATCAATATTTCCATATGTCATACTGCCCTAATTCTAACAAAATTATTTTAACTCTGAACCATTTTCACTACACCCTTCTGATTCAAAAAGGTAATTGAAAACAAAGTAAATATCATGATAGTAGTTTTGAGAATATATCAGCATTGCATGTTACAGACAGCACAACTGTATCATTAAAAAAACAAAAACTGGATTGACAGAGAAAGAGAAAGAGGGCTAGTGCTGTGTCTTAGTCAGTACCAAATTAGAAACGATGTCACAATGAACATAACATAAAATAAATTAACAGAACAAAGATCATAATGCTTAAAAACTAATAAAATAATTAATGATTAATCTACAGAGGAATAGTGTACGTCGAACCTAAACAAAAACAAACAAAAAAACTTACGAAATATCTATGAAGCATGAAAGATACATTACAGGGACAAAGTTACATTACAGGGACAAATATACATTACAGGGACAAGATACATTACAGGGACAAAGATACATTACAGGGACAAAGATACATTACAGGGACAAATATACATTACAGGGACAAGATACATTACAGGGACAAGATACATTACAGGGACAAAGATACATTACAGGGACAAAGATACATTACAGGGACAAAGTTTCAATCAGATATTAAGACAGAGCTGTAATATGTTCACATATTTCAGTTTCCCATTTTTGTCAATTAACTAATGTGTAAAATAAAGATTGACTAAGAACTTAAAGTGACCCCAGATAGGTCGATATGAACAAATATCTCTGAATGCATGTTGGAAATAGAACTAGCAGAGAATGTATCTGGGAGGCTGATGTGGTAAACGTATTCAAGACTTACTGATTAATTCAACTTGAACTGAACAAATTGCAATGCCTTGTCAGTTTGTGAGATAAGATTTCATTATATTCACCTATGTTTGACTTTCAAAATCACGACATGCATACTCAATATTTATTATTATTTGAAACGAACCAAACATCAATTTTATGTGCGTAGACGAAAGTCTCCAGTACAAAGCTAAATATATGGAAACCATATTCAGTTTTGATTACACTTAACTGTTCTCCTTTTGTACGCTTTTCCATTTTATTATCACACATTTTTTTTTTTTTTACAGAGGCGTGATATTATTTTCTGCCACTAAGAATCATAATGTGAAACTTGGATAACTATGGGTAGTGATTATGCATTTCTTACAGTTTGATTTAAAATCTAGACATAGCACATTTAATCAAGGAGTATAACAGGGTAAACACTTTGAAATTATTAAGAGAACTATTCTGCTACCATAGATAGAGTTACAGAGCATGACAATATGCTTTCCTTGACTTTAACAATGATTAGGCAAAGAACATTGGCAAATTTAACTCAGGGTGGTTTCCTAACACCTTGATTTAGCCACTGGGTCAACCATTTGAAAGTATTTGAAAATCCACTCATAGTCATATAAATATGCAGCTGAAGCAAAGGAAAAGGTGAATGCTGAAATTGGATCAACATTTGCTAGGTGGGATGTTTTTTTATACCCTACGGACTTATCTACTAGGTCACCGCTTGGTACTATTTAGATCCATAGGCTATCTGCATGTGTAGTTGTTGGATACAATAACAGAATTCATACATGAACTAAAATATGCACGAGTCAGTGTATCAGTGTTTCCGAATCCTGGACCATGTCTTGAGAAGTCACAAATGCCAATACACAAATAGCTTTTGAGCTTGAAAAGGCGTATTTTTAATGAATGAAATTTTTTTAATGAATGACAAATTTTTAATAAATGACAAATTTTTAATGAATAAAAATTCATACGACAACAACCACTCATTAAATTCCTGGAATCTGTGGAGGGTAATTCTCATACAGTGAAGTCACACTAAGGCACTCTGACATATATATGAGCCTTTGAAAGTTGCCCATAGATGCAGCTTCATACATGCAATATTTTCATGATGGTCAGGGAGACTACTTGTTTTAGAGTAACAGTTTTTTTTACAGAGGTGAGAACAAATGGGAATCGTGGACAGAAACAAGAATTCCTTATTTATGACTTGTATTTTTCTAATACATTGGAACAATGTCACAATCTCACTGAAAGCTGTTAAAAAAGTATCACAAATTTGTAGCATTGTGACATTAGTATAGCTGACTCAGCTTATGAATAATTTAGCATTGTTTTCAGTCTACAATTTCTTCTATTTGAAAAGTTCGGATGGTATGTATGCATGAAACAAAGTTACACCCATATTTCCTAACATCCACCTCCATATAAAGAAAATATATAGCATCCAACAGAGTGTTAATGATGGGATGTTATGTTAAAAATAACACCAACAGTTATTAGACTATCAAAATATATCATAGTTCACAAGGGTTGAGTTTAAAAGTTTAAGCTTTATATCAAAATATTTTCACAAGTTCAGATTCAATATATGGATAACGCATTAACTTGCTTCTAAATACCAAAATGATTAATAATGTTTGTGAAAACAAAAGAAAATACCCTTGCTAAAGAAAGTGTCACGTGGCATCCAAAAATTCAAATGATATAATTTAACCCGGATTAATTAGTATCGTATATTGTTCTCTCCATTCCTCCCTCCCCGCCTCTCTCTCTCTCTCTCTCTCTCTCTCTCTCTCTCTCTCTCTCTCTCTCACACACACACACACACACACACACACTATGTACTCTAAGTACATTCTGAATGAGAAAATATATCATAAAGTATGCTAACATGATGCTTTTACCCTTGAATCAAGATTAGACGCTCCGTATGTATTAGACACATTTAGAGTTTATACCCACATTGTTAAGTTAGTGGAGTTTTCTTGGGAAAATTAGACGACGATTTCAAACTATCATTGACTTTGATTGAATTAATAGCAATTACGGTAGATGGGTCCACAATACTTATAAAAACAGATAATATTTGTCGTTGTCATCGTCGTCGTCGTAGTGGTAGTGGTAGTTGTAGAACTTAATATTGTCGTTAATATTTTTTCTGAGCGAGATGTGCTACTATTGTTTGGGTTGTATCATATGTTTTAGTACCAGCTTGTTACCCGGTTCTTCAGTGCAAAGTGTACTGAGTGGGAAAGGGGGATCCACTTACATCAAACCCACATAACCTCCTTTAAGTCTAATCTGTAGCAACTGCAATAAGAATAACATGGACTCTGATTTGATCTTCTATTAGCGTATTCAAAGCTTGGTTAAATATAATTTCATATTTCATATAGTACTAACTAAATATCGAATATATATATATATATATATATATATATATATATATATATATATATATATATATATATATATATATATATATATATATGTAGTATATGTA